>JANSTP010265494.1:0-10878 GCA_025330745.1 Cladonema radiatum | reverse complement strand
GGCATGAGGGATTAATTTATAAACTCAAGTCTTTTGGAATTAATGGTAAATATATTGCTTTTCTTGAAAATTATCTTACATCAAGATTCTAAAGAGTAGTTAATAGCGGGCAAGAATCTAGTGGGCTTCCAATAAAGGCAGGTGTTCCGCAAGGTTCGATTCTCGGTCCTCTGTTTTTTTAATCTTTATCAATGATCTTCTTGGTGGGCTTAATTCCCTTGCCAAGTTATTTGCCGATGACACATCGCTCTTTTCTGTTGTCTCTGATCCTCAATCTGCTTCTGAACTTCTGAATGAAAATAGTTACCCTATGGACTCACAAATAGAAAATGCTCTTCAACCCAGACCCTAAAAAGCCAGCTCAAGAGGTTATTTTTTCTCGAAAATCATCTAGTCCGTACCATCCACCTGTTTATTACAATGATACTAATGTCACTAGATCACAATCCGTAAAACACCTTGGCCTTTTTTTAGATTGTAAATTAAATTTTAAGGAGCATATCGAAGCAAAATTGCAAAAAGCATACATTGGCGAAGGAAAGATCAAAAGACTATGTGAGGTACTCCCACAAAGTTCCCTACTTACAATATATAATGCATTTGTTCGACCACTTTTAGACTATGGTGACATTGTTTATGACCAACCAAATAATGAATTGTTTTGCAATAAGATAGAGCAACTCTAGTAGAAGGTTTGTTTAGAAATAACTATTGCATTCCAAGGAACATCAAGGGAGTCCCTCTATCGAGAGCTTGGTTTGGAGAGTCTGCAAAAAAGAAGATGGTGCAGGCAACTTTGCAGTCTTTATAAAAAAAAAAACCTTTTACCAAAGTACCTATTTGATTTGTTACCTATAGAAAATTATGCTCATAGCACTAGGTTTTAGCTGTAGAACAGAATTATTCAAAAATTATTTTTTTTCTCACATGATAAGAGAGCAGGGGTTACTTGGACGAGACATTCGTAAATCTGATTTGTTAGCAATTTTCAAAAAAAAAACTTTTACTTTTTATCAGACCCTCTCCCAGATCTATGTACAAAATATATAATCCAGAAGGAGTTAGATGCTTAACAAGATTAAGATTGAGATTTAGTCATCTTAATGAACACAAATTTAGGCATCATTTTCAAGATACTATTAATCCTCTATGCAGTTGTAGCTCTGTAATTGAAGGCAATGAGCACTTCTTGCTGCTCTGACAATCCTTTTCTGACATTCGTATGACTCTTTTCAACAAAGTATCAATTGCGGCACCAAACTTCCATCAACTCTCTGAATGGGGTCAGCCCATTTGTACGACATTTCACTTGTCCGACATCCCACTTATCCGGCATGTTTTTCAAAGAAACTTTTTTCGTGCACCTGTCATACAGCCCAAAAGTATGACATCCAGTTGTCCGACAAAGAAAAAAGAATCAAAACAGAACGTTTCAACAAAGTTTCTACTAGTGAGTTTCAAAATAATTTCAACACAGATGTCGGCTTCACAATAATCATAAAAATCAGACTTGTCCCCAGTCTATGTATTGGCCTACAGGCATTGTTTATATTCATTTATATAACAATATACTATCGCTCTACTTGGTTAGTCACAAAGTATCTAGCACTCTATACATGATAAGAGATGTGATGACGTCATCGAAAATTCCGAAAAATCGATATTGCGTTACACAAACATAAAAATTAAAGTGCAATTATCTATGCATCGAAATTTTAATTGTTGCGTTACGCTCTAATGACTTGTTAGTATATTAATTTTTGTGAGTGAATTTTATGTGTGTTACGTGTACAAAGATGTTGAGAGAAGCCTACTTGTTTTCAAATTTTAGCGTCTATTTACCTAAAAATACCGTCTTTATAGCCACACAGCAGCGTTTAAAATTTCGACATTTGTCTACACATCATTTCTGTATCCTATTATTGTATCAGTAGAGTATCGTGCACCGTTCGTTTTTCTACTACTTATCACGCAAAATCGTGAGTTTATACCACTTATTGATTTATTGATTGATCGATATTTGTGTGTATATTTATAGGTAATTCTTTAATTTTTTATAGCTTAATAACGCTCAATATGTGTACTGATGCTATGCTGCATACCTGCTTACCGCTTTAACCTACTCACTACAAACGCAGTCAACCCTGATTGATACCACCCTTACCCAAAATAAGGCTTGCAGCACAGCAGGTTAAGAAGTTTTGTGTGCCATATACTTTTTGTGTTAATAGAAACGTGACTGTAAAAAGATTATCAAAATTACAGACAGTTTCATAACGGAGTTTTCCTTTATTATTCCTGCTCGCTGGAATAAATGTTATTAAAGATTTTCCTGTACACTACCACACCAACAGCACTCGACCAAGAAAGCCACCTCAACAACCTGATATTGAAGGTTACCAATCGGAACACCTTCAGGTCATCGAAAGCAAAAGACGGCGTTAAGTCAATTGCTTCAATAAACTTCCAGACCAATTATCCACAGCACTAAGTACAATGAAACCTACTGCCGATGTAAAAACTTGTTATAACAAACTTAACAAACTTATTCCAAAAATCCGAGAGAGTACCTACAAAGCAACTGAAGCTGAAACCAACTACTCCGTTAAAATTGAAAAAATGAATTTATTTGTAAATATCGACTATCAATTGTTGCAATTCAAAAACTCGATCGAATCATACGAAAAGTCATTAAAACGTCAACGGAAATCTCAATCTGATACATTACCAAATCGCTATCCAACACACCAAGAACCTTCAAATGCCACTGATTGACGTGCAACGTTATTTAATCCTACCGATATCCTCTGCAGAAGAGCTTCACTCAATAGTCAATTGTCACCTTATCATTTAAATTCGAGTCCTCAAATTAATAACGACCAACTAGCCAACCAAACCGAACACAGTAGTCACTCTAGTAGCAGTTATCACTTACCTTTCAAACGAGAATTCATCAATGATCGACCTTCGTACCACGAAAACCAGCATTCTATTTCTGATGTTCAATCCTCGATTTTGAGTAAATCAAAATCTTCGAAAGCAACATATTTGTCTTTTGAAAGACGGAAAACAGCCGAATTAAACGAACTCATAGCAATTCAAACCCAAGAACGTGTTGAACGAGATATTGCATTATTAGAAAAATCTTTTGAATTAGAGAAACAAAAACTCTTAAATGAAGCCTATGATGGGCACTTATTTCGAAAGTAGAACTAGAAGCTTGTTCAAATAAAAGCGATTATTGCTTAAATCTTGAGTTTAAGCACTTTCCTTCAAATGATTCAATTATCATATCGAAAAATAAAAATCTTATCCAAAAAAAGAAGAGAAACCTGATAACTTGAATTCAAAAGCTAATCGTCTTGAGATAACGGAACCCAAGGAACTTACGAAAGACACTGCATCTAAAAAATGGAATCGAAATTGAATTGAAAACCAATCACGTACTGAGTCAGACAATTGATAGCTTTATAGATGATTTGATAGAGGGGGAGGAAACATCACTGTCAACTTTTGCAAAAGAAAACATAACTACCGCGCTTGTTCTGCAACAGGAATTTGAAAGTCGTAATCTGCCACCCATTGCCTTAGCAACATTTAACAGAGATCCAAGTCAGTGGCCAGAGTAAAAGCAAACAAATAAAAGCAAACGACAAAATAAGCCTACACCAGTTCTACCAGCAACTGAAAAGCAATAACAATTGGTTACGCTCAATGGGCTATAAAGCTCCCCTCTACTCAAGTGAGAACATTACCAAAGCTATATTACGATTATCCATTTTTTTACGCAACAAGTTCTACAAATTTCACTGACGGTAGTATAAATCTGAACTTTATTGAAGAATGGTTAGACGAGCGAATCAAGGAACAGTTTGATCCTCTGTCAGAAATTGTAAATAGGATGGATATCTCGGACAAAAACTTTTGTCATACAACGAAAAAGCCAACCCCAAACAAACCACCATATCTATTTGAGCAATCGAGTTCAAATAATTTGTCTTCTGACGAAATCGAGGCTAACCGAAATTCTTTAACAGAAGAAGAAGACAAGCGAAGCACTAGCAATAGTAGGTATGTTAAATTAAAATGCTGGATCTGTCATAAAAGCCATAGACTAATAGATTGCGATATCTTTCTAAAAAAAACTGTAAAAGCTCGCAAAGAATTCGTGAAAGAACAAAATCTTTGTTGGAACTGTCTGTCCAGCAAATATTCTGCTTCATGAGAACCCAGTTCAGAAAGATAACGAATCTGATGCCTTTTGCTGCCAAATATCATTAACAAAGACATATCGAAAGGCTTTATTACAAGTTATACCAGTATCTGTTTCAAATGGAGATACAAACGTAGTCACATTAGTGTTGCTTGATAGCGGTTCCGACTCCACCCTGATATCAAACAACCTCGCTTCTCAGCTACAACTTCAAGGAGAAACAAAAAAGGTATTACTAAAAAACGCACTACCAATGTCCGAGACTTTCAAATCAAAGTTAGTAAATTTTTCAATATCATCAAAATCTCACCCTACCGAAATAAATATGAAAAATGCTTGGGTAGTCCAAGATCTGAATTACTCCTATCAAAACAACCCGTCCTCCTACGCAAGTGAATTTAATCATCTAGACAGTCTAGATTTCTCAAGTTATTGAGATAAAAAAATTGAAATTAAAAAAATAGTGACAAAAATACATTTCACTCAAATTTTCTAGAATCAGATTCAATAAATGATAGTATGATTGAAAAATTTTGGGAGCTGGATTCATACTCGGCTAAACCAACAGAAATTAATACGATGATGTCACCAGAGAAGCGAGCGATAGAGATACTTGAAAAAACAACACGCAAACAAGATAACCATTACGTCACGGAGATGTTATGGAATTCTGATGAAGTTATTGTCCCGAATAACAAACCGTTGGCCATTTCGAGATTATTACAGCTTGAGAAAAAATTTCGAACCAATAAAGAATTTGAGACAATGTATTCACAGACCATTAATGAATATATTGAGAAAGGTAATGCTTACAAACTTACTTCCAACCAAAGCCAGACACGATCAAGGATAACTAATTGTGTTCCTCACCACGGTGTTTTTAATATAAACAAGCTCAATAAAATTCGCGTAGTATTTGATGATGCTGCTAAGTACGGAAACACCTCACTTAATGAAAATTTATTAAAGGGACCTGACCTACTCATTAACTTAGTCAGGATATTAATGAGGTTTCGAGAACAAAAATACGCCGTAATGGCTGATATCGAGGCCATGTTCCACCAGATCAAGGTACAAGTTTCTGATCACCATGCCCTACGATTTCTATGGAGAAATACGTTATGAATGTTCATATATTCGGTAAGAGGGACTCTCCCTGCTGTGCTAATTGGGCTTTGAAACGTATCGCCCATGACAACAAAGAATCACTACCGGATCGTGTAACAAAGGCAATTTTAGAAAGGTTTTACAAGAATGACTATCTTGATACGTTTCCAAACATCGATCACGCTCAAAGAGTTATAGCTGACGTGACCAAAGCTTTACAATCAAGTGGATTTAATTTAAAAAAATTCATATCGAATGACAAACGAGTATTAGATGCAGTTCACAAACCCTCATGTGAAAGTACAAACATTTCAGTAGACCAATGATCTATATTCCTTCCCTAGATATGAAAGTTTCCGTTTCTGAAATGCGAAACTCTGAAGCCCCAAAACCGCCATGTTGCAAAGTACTGGCCAATCAGGGTTTAGTATTACTGACACGTGGTTTAGACGCTTTCGCTTTTTTAACGTCTGGACTTTGCAATATGGCGGATTTAGGAAATTCTCGAGCTTCAGAGAAATACGCCGACTTTCATATCTAGGGAAGGAATATAGATCATTGCAGTAGACTTAAATTTAGACGAAAGTAATCATACTGAAAGAGCTCTCAAAATACTTTGGGATTCATAAAACAATACATTGAAATTGAAGGCTGTCAAAAAATTGGTACCAAACACCAAACAGGGACTACTAAGTTACCTAAGTTCAATATTTGATCCTCTAGGATTCTTTGCACCTGTTTTATTGGAACCAAAACTAATATTACAAGAACTGTGGATGCAAAAACTCGGATGGGATGACGAATTTCCCCCATCACTCTTATCAAAATGGTTAAATTGGAAAAATTCAATCAATGAAATTGCTGATATCGAAGTTCCTCGCTGGTACGGATACAGTCAAGATAATGAAAGTACTCGACTTCATATATACTGCAACACTTCCTCAATGGCGTACCGAGCCGAAGCCCATCTACACACCTCATCGTTTCAACGATTTGTAATCGGTAAGAGCAGACTCACTCCGTTAAGTAATAAAGTAATGACGATACCCAAACTCGAGTTACAAGCAGCGCTACTTGCAGCCCGTATGAGTAACACAATTATCAAACAACTAACCATACCAATCAGCGAAACATTTTTATGGAGTGACTCAACGACTGTTATAAAATACATTCAAAATGATCATACAAACTTTGGTCCGTATGTCATGCATAGGACAAATGAAATACGAAAATTAGCAAACATTAAAGACTGGCGTTATATATCATCAAAGAAAAACATTGGTGATGACGTCACTCGGGGTCTAGAGGTAACCGAGTTTTCAAGTAATCACAGATGGTTTACAGGTTCAGACGAAATAATAACAGAAGCAGAGTTTCGTGAAGATGACGGAGACGGAGACGACAACGTCATTACGAATTCAAATGAAGTTAACAGCAAGCCTAAAAAGTTAAATAACAAATCAGAATCAAACGCGATGTCCTTTCATCTAAAGTGGGAGCACTATTCGTCATGGAGCCAATTAAAACGACATGTCGCTTGGCTAATAAAATTCAAGCTAAATTGGTTAGCTGAAGAAAGAAAAATTCCCAAACCAATTATGAAATATCTCTCAGTTCTAGGGTTGAATAATAGTGAAATGACAATATTAAAAATTTGTCAAAACGAAAGTTATCCAAATGAAATGAATGATGTAAAAAATAAAGGGACAGTTCCAAAAAATTGTTCACTGTTGACCGTCAATCCAATCTTACATGATGATCTTATATGTGTAGGTGGACGCTTATAGTCATTAGAGCTTTATCTACGTTGTCACAATCAGATTATTGTTAGCAGATACCACCATATAGCGAAATTATTGATCCGTCATTATGACCAGGCAAACCTGCATGCAGGCCGTGAACAAACACTGAAGCCTTACGACAACACTTTTGGATACCGTCATGCCGTGGTTTGATTCAAAGGGTAATAAAAGAGTGTAATTTTTGCAACCGACGTTTGGCAAAATCTCAACACCCAATCATGTCAGACATACCTAACGACAGATTATGTTTTCAGACAAAGCCCTTCACTAACACTGGGGTAGATTATTTTGGCCCCTTATGTGTTAAAGCGAACAAATATAAAAGACATTCGAAATGTCAAGGTAAAAGATACAGAGTTTTATTTACTTGCTTGACAACTCGCCCTATCTATCCCAAGCTTGCAAACGACTTAACAACCGATGGGTTCCTTCTAGCATTCCGTCGATTCATTTCGAGGTGCAGTTCTGTTAAAGTTATCAGATCTGATAATGGCACAAATTTCATAGGATCTGAGAGAGAACTGAAAGACGTAATCAGATCAAGAAATTTAGATCAAGCTAAAACTACAAAGTCATTATCTGCCAAAGAAATCGAATAGAAATTTTACCCTCCATTAAGCCCATGGATGGGCGGGACATGGGAGAAACTCGTAAAGTCGGTCAAAAGGGCGCTAAAAGTAATCACTCGTGAATGAATATTTCATGAAGATGAACTTTAAACATTTTTGTGCGAAGTGGAGTATATATTGAACCAAAGACCATTGATAGCAATAAGTGACGACGTTAAAGATTTTGCGGCTCTAACGCCCAATCATTTTTTAATTTCTCACGAACCTGTGCTTCAATCATACGGGGAAGAGTTCCTTACAGATGTTAATCTAAAGTCGAAATGGAAAAGGGTGCAAGCTCTTACTAACATGTTCTGGGATAGATGGAGAAAAGAGTATCTTCCAATGCTGATACTGTGAAGCAAATAGCCCAACAATAACCAAAATTTTAAGGTTGGTGATTTAGTTCTTGTACCAAGCCCGAATGTACCACGATCTCATTGGCCCTTAGGACGTATCGTTGAAGTTTACCTTGGCCACAATCACGTGGTCAGATTCATTAAAGTCAAAACGCTGAACACGTCGTACATCCGTTCATCAGCAACTTTGTATCGCTTAGAACTATCTGTGTGAACTCTTAAACATAGCCGTAACCCCAGGAAAGAGGAATATGTTGCGTTACATGAACATAAACCAATTAAAGTGCAATTATCTATGCATCGAAACTTTAAATGTTGCGTTACGCTCTAATGACTTGTTAGTATATTAATTTTTGTGAGTGAATTTTATGTGTGTTACGTGTACAAAGATGTTGAGAGAAGCCTACTTGTTTTCAAATTTTAGCGTCTATTTACCTAAAAATACCGTCTTTATAGCCACACAGCAGCGTTTAAAATTTCAACATTTGTCTACACATCATTTCTGTATCGTATTACCATATCGTTAGAGTATCGTGCACCGTTCGATTTTCTATAACTTATCACGCAAAATCGTGAGTTTATACCACTTATTGATTTATTGATTGATCGATATTTTGTGTGTATATTTATAGGTAATTCTTTAATTTTTTATAGCTTAATAACGCCCAGTATATGTACTGATGCTATGCTGCATACCTGCTTACCGCTTTAACCTACTCACTACAAACGCAGTCAACCCTGATTGATACCACCCTTACCCAAAATAAGGCTTGCAGCACAGCAGGTTAAGAAGTTTTGTGTGCCGCATACCTTTTGTGTTAATGGAAACGAGGCTGTAAAAAGATTATCAAACTTACAGACAGTTTCATATAACGGAGTTTTCCTTTATTATTCCTTCTCGCCGGAATAATTGATTTTATGGTTCCGACGGCGTCAAAGCCGTAATGACGCCATAATGACGTTAATATGACGTCATTTGCATGTCGATGGTCAGTGCATACAATATTCTAACAAAATAAGTGACAAAGCCAAATATTAAACTAAAATTGTCACATATACGAAAAAATACTTGCCAGAATTAAAAAAAACGTACTACTATGGTAAAATGATGACGTTATCGCAGAGGATTGGGTTCGAATTAAAAAAGCTTTTTTATGCCATTATTTTCCTAATTAAATTTTGTGTCTGCAGTCCAAATTTCACGCAAAAATATTAACTAATCAGAAGTTATTAAAAAAAATCAATTGGGGAGGGGGGTAGATTTTACCATCCCTTCCATGAAGAATAGGTTTCATACAATTTATGCAGAGTTTCCCTAAATTTTACTGTGCTTGCCATCGATTGACCAAATTTTGTATAAAAATCTTCAAGGCCATTTTTAATACATGTCTTTGGCTAGCAAAGATCAAGTGTTGATCACTCTATAGAATTTGTTTAAAATTCTCGCATTTATGACGTTATTGAGTTTTTTTATGGTAACAGCGACAAAAAGTTGACCAAGAACCATGAGCCAGGAGTATGTATGCATGAATGGAGTATATGTGTACCGAATTTGGTTAGTAAATTTTAAAGTTAAAATCCATGACTTACATGTATCCTGCTGTGACAATCCTAACAAGATACCTCTTCTATTCCAATAGCCTTTTATTGGATAATATTGATATTTTAATAACACTCATACACAACCTTCAAAGACCATAGTACATGAGTTCTGGGCTTCTATACTACTTTATTTTCCTTGAATTTCAAATGTTGGATAACTGGGTTGTCGTGGTGTGTCTGACAAGTGGGTGACCAGAAGTCCGAATTCAATTTTTGTCGGACAAGTGGGATGTTGGACAAGTGGGAAAAGTCGGACAAGTCATCTTAATGAACACAAATTTAGGCATAATTTTCAAGATACTATTAATCCTCTCTGCAGTTGTGGTTCTGTAATTGAAGACAATGAGCTGCCAATCCTTTTTTGACATTTGTATGACTCTTTTCAACAAAGTATCAATTGTGGCACCAAATCTCTGAATCTCTCAAAGTTGATCTTTTACTCTGTGGCAACTCAAATTTTGAAGGAAGAGAAAATAGTGCAATCTTAAGTGCAACAATAAACCCTATTTTTCTCTCTAGGCTTTTCTATGCAATTATTCCTATGAGTTCAGATTTGAATGTAGAAAAAGATCGAACCTCTACCTTTCTATACCCTTCTTTTTTTTAATCGTTTTGTTTAATGCCTCTGATTCTAAATTTCTCAGAGAGAGCAGAGGCTTTTGTGAATCCTGTGACGTCTCTTTTATTTTATTACGTTATATTATTTTTCGTTTATTTATCTTTACGTGGTACTTATGTTTGTAAATCTATGTCAACGTATAAAAAAACTATGTCATAGCCGAATTTGGTATGCATTTTTTAAGGAAAGACAAACATAAAAACAACTTTAAAGATTTTTATCGCTTATCACTCAAACATAATGACAAGAGGTAATAGGAGGTGTAAGAAGCAACATGTGGAAAAATTTTTTGAGTCAATACAACGTCATTATGAAGTTGTACCTCAAAATTATGGCCATGTCTATTGTGGTGTAATTTGATTATTTTCTTCATTTCCAATGAGTTTTGGTCACTTTTTTTTGTTCTTCAAAAATTTTAACTGATTTTTAATGGTTTTTTCTAGTCAAAATCTCTATTTTTTATCCCCTCGCAGTGTTCGAAATAACGGTCCGACATCGGACAAAGCCGATCATTTTTGAGAATTCGTCGGACAAATTTTTTGTAAAAACAGTGAAAAATCCGATCAAC
>JANSTP010265482.1:10071-20331 GCA_025330745.1 Cladonema radiatum | reverse complement strand
TTTTTTTTCAGTTAAAAAAGTAAAAGTAACGATTTTCAATATGGCGGCCGTGAAAAACAACAGTCTTTCCCAGATTTCAAATGCTGGTATCTTCAAAACGACACATACAATTTCAATAAAATATTCAGAAATAGAATAACTCATTATTATCAATCGACTGAGCTAGAAATCATTCCTATTTAAAATTTGACCAAATTATTTTTCTGAGGGTGCTTAAGTACCTTTAACTGTTTTGCCAGGTAAATCAAGTTTTGCAGCAGACTTTTGAAAAACTGTACAGAAGCAAGTTGAGATTTTGAAAGAATTTAGCTTTTTTATAGTAGCTAAAAAGATTAAAGACTGGATTATTTTTGTTTACTTAGTTTGTTTTCTAATCAAATAATAATGTAGAAAATTCGGCTGCCAAATAGAATGTCTTTTTCTAGCTGTGAGAAGCCTAGTCGATATAGCTAGCGTAGCTGCACCTTGGAATATTCCCATTTTCACCAAGATTTACAAAAGAAAATAAATCTCATTTCAAATTGGTTATTTCTTAGATTATTTCAAAACATGTGGATGTGCTTAATGATTTCATTCAGGCTTCTAGTGATGTGACTTTAGTAATGTTTAACATCAGTTAAGTTCTGATTACACACAAAATATTTATGTCTTTCATTATACAGTATAGTTTAAAAATGGCAATTTTTTTGAACTCTTATGAGCTTTATACAGGGCCGTACCAGGCGGGGGAAACCGGGGGCCGTGCCCCCCCCCCCCCTGGAAATTGACGAGCAAAAAATATTTTTTGACGTCCTTTTGCTTTAAGTAATAAAAGATACTACCTAAAGAAGAACTATTTTTTCTTTTATGTATTAATTGACTTAATTATTGACTTATTGACTGACTTATTATGTATTAATTATTAATTGACTATTAGAATTCCTTTGATTGTATTTCTTTTTTACTCATATGGCAATAATTCTAAAGGATATTGCTGTCACAAATTCAGACGATCAAATTCGATCAAAATCAGATGTTAAAACAGCCTGAATAGCAAATATATTGCTCCATTGTGTCTAATCTATTCTAATCAATTGCGGTTAAACTAAGGGGGGCTAAACAAACGGTCGACGGTACAGGGGGTCTCCAGCCTACAAGGGACGGGAAAAAAGGTTCCTATTATCGAATGTTCCAATTATATGCACTCGGTTAGTGGAGTCTCCTAATACTGAAAGAAGTTTCACTTGTCAGATTGATATTCCAATACTGTCTTCTTAGGACCGAAAAAGATATTTCCATGTATTGGAAGCTAAACTGCTTTCTATAAAAACTGGAATATAATTTCCAGCTACACCCATAAAATGCATTTTTGTTTGTTATTTCATTTCAGTATAAAATTGCGTTAATTCTAACTTTTAAATCAGCGAGACAAGCTGGTTTATAGCCTCTAAGTTTTAAAAAAAAGACTCCCCGCTGCCCAACCATTAAATAAGTTAAGATTTTGTCGTTATGTTGTGTTATCTTCAGCATTGGTATTTAAAGAAAATTTTTAAAGAGCCATAAAGGGAAATGATTAAAAAATAGAGTGACTGTGACACTAAAGTCCTAAGTGAAGCAGGGACGAGAGTTATTGGGGTTAGAGGTAACTCTTCCTGTAACATAGAATTTTGAAACACAATATGCTCTCGATAGCTAAGTGGACATGGCCTGTATATTATAGTAGACCATGTATAGGACAAATATTATACTATTAGACATATATTATAGTGTTATACATGCAGGCAATATATGGGACAAAGAAAAAATTTCCACTTATCGAAAATTTTACTTGTCCTACGGAAAATCAAAGGACCATGAATGCAAGAGATCAGCAAAATTGTTTCCACTAAACCGGAGTTCCAGTTATCGAAGTTATTGGAGAAATTGTTTTTTCATTCATTACTTTTGTTAAGGGCCTATAGCGCGCATAGTAATGTCCTAGAAATTACATACGTGTGAATGCATTATTTGCATGCTTTGGCTTACCACTGGAATTGTATACACTTGGTGCCCCCCTGACATTTATATTTATACTTTGGTACGGCCCTGTTATGAGAATAAGTTGTTGTAGTTTCTTAGTTTTATTATTATCAGTTCAATATGAGTTCCATATGATTTCAATATGGCATGGGGAGGGTTTCTTCATATTAATAAGTTTGCTCAGAAAGTTTTTCGTGAGAGTTCACCTGCACAGCAGATTCTAGTTATTTATTTTTTTTTTTTTTTTGCTTTGCAAGAACACTCTGATTAAAAAAAAAAAAAAAAAAATGAAAAAAAAAAGACCATTATTGGTCCCCCTGCTTTCCCACCCTGTCTTTTCGATCTTGTTTTGTTCCTCATTCCTTTATTTACTATTCTCATTTTTCAAATTTCTTTACTCATTCATTTCTTATATTTATTTGTTCTAAAAATAAAACATAGAAAATTAGTATACTTGAGGTTATTTCAGAAATATTTTAAGAACTCGGTGGCTTTAGTTGAAAAGATATTCAATAAAATTGGAATGTACCAAAACAGAGAACATATTCAGATATTGAAAGGGCCATAGCACACGTAGAAAAGCTATAGCTTTCTAGCAAGGAAGGGAGTGAGTAACATGGCGAAACATAAAAGGAATTTTAATAAGTTTCGCAAAAATAATGGATATTATTCTTTTCTATGTTATGTTATTCTTTTAATTATGAATTAAAAACATTTATGTCGCAAATGTTTCCTTTATTCCTTATCCCTCTTTAGCTTCTTCCTCTTTTTTTATCATAACTTTGCCGATCTTCTGTATCGCACTACAGTAAAATTTTGATTATTGGTAAAACTAATACATAGGACTGGTGTTTGGGTTATGTTTGCAGTTATATATTACGTCAATACGTATCGAGTTTACAATTTTACATGCAAGCTAAAGGGTGCAAAGGGTCATGATCTAAAATTCTGCAATATTTCATGACAAAAGGAAAACAAATTTTGAGTCAATTAGCTTGCTAACTTACTTAGCAAGCATAAAAATGAAGAGCGACGCTTTACAGATTGTCATACTTGTGTCTAGTATAATAAACTTGATTTTACATTTATGTGGTATACGCTTACTGACACTCCCAGTTTCCAGAAGTTTACGAAAGAGTCAACGAATATACCTTGTAATGCTAAGTATTACAGAAATGATGCTTGCTTTGATCGAAATTATGTTTACAGTCTTTGAGAATGGTTACTTGCAAGCAATAAGAAAGGATGTGGAAATCAGTATGACTGTTTTATTCTTTGGTGGCGCCTCGTGTCAATATTATCTAGCTTTAATTTTACTGACCTTGGACCGGTTTTTTGAGGTCTATTTGAACATAAATTATCCGTTATACTGGTCTACAAAACGGACTTATTTTGCAACCGGAGTTGCGACGACAATTTCTCTTCTGTTGACAATAACACTTGAATGCCTGCAGAGAATGTGCGATTTTAATACCATAAATTTTGGATATAAATACCTTTTCCCCACATTTGAAAACTGTTTTTTAATTATCATTATTATGACGTACGGCTATATTATGATTTTAATCAATAGAAAATGGCGGAAAAATAGCGTTGTGTGTCATTCAATGAGTAACTTGAAAACTCGCGTTACTGAAAGTAAGAAACGGAAACGATTCTATAAAATATCGCTTTCAGCACCACGTTACTTGATACCCATATTAATCATGCTGACTTTTGTTGTGTTTATATATATTCCAGATCAATACTATTTTTGGAAGTATTCTGTGGCTGATACTATACCAACTGGAGTAACGTTGCAGGTTGCAAGTTTGGTTTATCAAATTAGTTATACTACTGACGCTCTTCTCTATATACTTTATATCGAAAAATTCAGGACTTTCTTCACAACCTTTTGTGGAAAGGTCTGTAATTGTAGCAACCATTTGAGAGAGGAAATTGATCTTGAATAAGTTGTGGAAGACAGAAGAGCATGTTAACAATAATTGGCATTTTTGGAATGGTTATCCAACTTTGAAAATGCTTTTTCCTTTTTGGCTAACCGGAATCCCAGATAGGCGAAATGTCAGGGTTGCTGAATAGCTACCATATTACAATAACTGGCTTTGTCATCAATCAAATTAATATCTGTTAAAAATAAATAATATATTCATTTTATTTTTGATGTCACAACGAAATGATGTAAAGTAGAAAAAAGACTATTAAAACGTCAGTAAAGGTCTTTTTATTGGCTAATAATTAACCAAGTAGCTAAAGCTCGAAGTTTTTTCTACTGGAAGATCCCAGTAAATACCACTATCGGAAAATCAAAACTTGCTTTTCTTAAGTCCCAACAAAGATATGGATCGAATTCTAATTAAGTGCCTAGGGCCTAATCAACATGTTCGATCGATTTACATTCTCATTCTGTGCTTGTTCAAACTTGCTACATAAAAATTGGTTACATGGTTTCTCATGGCCATTTACTTGCAGCAGTTAGATTAGATGATATGCTAATATAGAGTGCAATATATATATGTGGGAACAGTCTCCAATTTAAAAATGCCTGTTTTCAATTTTTCAGTTTGATCTGTTTAATCAATTGTGCAAGACAATATCGTGACTCAGGATTCTAAAAAATAGAAAGATGAAGTAGCAAAATCTCTGAACATAGTTCTCTATGGAATGTTATGAGCACATTAATGATGTTATCTCGAGATAACAAGTGTTATCTCAAGATAACGTGATTAATAAGCTCATAACATTCCTGCTAGTGCACAATAATCACTTTATCCTTAGATAACATTCCAAAACTCGAGATAACATTTTAAGCGTTATCCAGGGGCCACGACACCAGGGGGGCCAGGGGAGCCATGCCCCCCCCCCAATAATTTGTTGACCAATCATAAATTTTAAGCAGTAAAAAGGAGTTGACAACTCAATCTGCTTTGCATCAGTAAAACACTTCCAAATGATGACTGCTTAATAAAATTGGCTGGTTTTTACGGCTGAATAACCTCATACCCAGCCTAATTTTTCACATCTGGGAACATTATGTTTGATCTCTTTGTATTTCGAAACAAAGATATGCTTTTATCAAGAAAAATTGGCTTAAGACGATGCTAAGCTATTTCACATAGCTTATGTAAACACCTATAAATGGATCATATTTAATCAAAAAAGGCTTGTTTTAGCCACTCTAGAGCACTGAAAATTCAAAATTTTTCCCGTCGGCCCCAACTCTGGTGGGGCCTCCTCTGATACTGAACATATGGCCCCTCCAAACAACAATCTGTGTCGTGGCCCCTGTATCTCGAGATAACATTTAGTGTTATCTCGAGATAACACTAGACAAAACCTAGGATAACACTAATGTTATCTCTGCCCTCGAGATAACACGTAAAATGTTATCTCGAGTGTTGGAATGTTATCTAAGGATAAAGTGATTATTGTGCACTAGCAGGAATGTTATGAGCTTATTAATCACGTTATCTGGAGATAACTAAATTTCTGTGAAATTAACTTTATTCAGTAGGCCATAATCTTAATAAAGCATTCTCCCCTCTCCCTTGACCTATTCTGACCGGCGTAAAAGGAGCTCCCACAAATCCTGAAATACTTCCTATTTTACTTGAGACATCATTTGACACCATTTCTAACTGATGACGTCATCAATTTCATCAATACGTCATCACCAAAATTGATCGAAATCCTTAATGCCAACAAATTTTGAGCGAAAAAAGCTTTTAACATTCGGCTTTCACCAAATTGCTATATTTACATATGTATATTTACATTTACAATTTTACATATATTATGCTTTGTCAAAAAATCATGCTCAATATGAGTTTTTTTAGTCTCATGAGGGTCCAGATTGTGCGTTTAAATGTTTCTAATATAATTTTAGGGAAAACTAGCCAAAATCTTTTCTCAAACAATAAAACCCAGGGAAGTTATAAATCAAAATCTAGGGGGCGCTGATTAGCCCCCTCGTCTAAATAGAGCTCAGATGTTTGAATACCACTTACCCCTATAGGAGATTAAGTTTTTGATCCTGCATTTCCAAAAATATTGGTTGGGCAATGTAGTACAATAAAGACCAAAGAAATATTTCAGCTTGTCATAGTGGCTGCTTTTTTTTTTTTTTTTTACAAAATCATAACATCTTTCTCTAGGGAAAGTAACAAGACGAAGCAAGGTTAGTAACATTGAAAAGGGTTACGAAAATTGTTTACATATAGTTGAATTCGTGAAAGATGTTAAACAAATTTCATAAATGAAACTTCTTACAAACATCTTTACCACCCTCCAACAGGAAACGAAGAAAAAGACCCCCTGATTCTACTTTTTTTTACTCAAAATATAGAATTCATAATATGGTTAATTGTTTTCTCAGATTTTTGCTTATTTTCAAATATATGTGGGTTTCACTGAGAAAAACAGCTTTTTCATTCCCTGTTTTAACGATTCTGCGTTTTTTCAACACACAACCATAAAATGTTTTGAAATGTTTAATCCGGCTTAGTTAGTGTTTAGCTACTTGGCAGTCATTAACTTAAGTGAAAAGAAGCTCTTTCGATAATTACCACAACCGCTACATTTGGAATTGAGTACTAGCCACCAGCAATGGGCATTGATGCATTACAGTTAACAATAGCTATAACCAGTTTAATCGCTATTATTATTCAAATATACGGAATACGTCTTCTCACACTTCCTCCGGCACGCAAGTTACGTAAAAGTCAAAGAATCGTATTGGTCATATTAAGTTTAACAGAAATCATATTCTCTGCAGTTGAGATTGTTTTTAGTATTGCCAAGCTTGGACGTTTTCATGGTATATATGATCATGTAGAGATTAGTTTAACTATCATACTCTACGGTGGTGCAGCTTGTCAATATTATTTCACAATGATGTTACTAACTATGGATCGTTTCCTCGAAATATTCCTTAGCATTAATTATCCACTTTACTGGACAACTCGAAGATGCTCGTTTGCTGCAGCCATTACGACGACAATTTCACTAGTTTTAACAATAATACTAGAATGCTTCCGTAGAATTTACAACTTTAACGCGCTAGACTTCGGTTATAAATACATGTATCCAATATTTGAGAATACTTTACTTGTTTTAATACTGACAACTTATCTTTACATCATGACACTTATAAAGAAAAACTGGCGCAGGAATAGAGTCACAATAAAGAGAATAAGTACTAGTTTGCCGACGGCGACATCAGGTAGTAAAAAACGTAAACGATCTTTGAATGTATCACTTTCTACTCCACGCTACTTGATACCGATGTTGATTATGATGACTTTTATAATATTCGTTTATATTCCAGACCAATACCTCTTCTGGAACCATTACCTCAGAGGTAAGTCAGCGAGCGTTAAAACATTGCAGATTGCAAGCTTAATTTATCAATTTAGTTATATAACAGACGCACTACTTTATATATTATATATTGAAAAACCCCGAACATTGATATCAAAACTATGTGGAGGATTCTGTAGAAATTGTAATAGTCGCTCGAAAAGGTAAAGCTGAAGTAATTGATTTTAAATTTTAAAAAAGACATTCCAAAGAAAATAGTGAACAAAATTTGATTAGGAGTGGTAGAGAACTTTGAGACCTGAAGATTGATAAGCGATTTCTAGAGTATTTTTGCAAATTTAAATGACAATTTATAACAAAAATATATTCATTGCAATAAACGGATTTCGTTGATAAAGCAAGCGAAACGAATTAACGACACTTTGTACAACCTATAGCACAGTTTACTGTTTATATGAAACTGAAATATTGGCCTACAGTGCTTTCCTTCGAATTACTCTAATGGTACTATGTTACATATGGTACGCATAAGGTAATACGGGTGGGTCAATAACATTTTAGCATTTCTAAGCGTCCACTACTTTTTTTGGGTGTGAATATTTTTAAATTTTTTTCAGGAATCTGTCTCAGGTGTGTAAAAGTTTTGTTTGATATCAAATATCAACTATTTTTGTCTCTATTTCTGAGTACAGTTCAATAATTAATAACGTATTCAATTCATGCGCCCCTCCGCTGTATCACACTGGCTATGCGAACATTGAAGTTTCTGATGACGCAGCCATACGTATCCAACAGAATCCGCCGTAGTGTTCGCCTTCAGAGCCTTTATTGTCTGTGGATTGTAGGCAGAGACTCTTTCCTTCAAATAAACCCAAAGGCACGTAGCTACTGCCAAAAATAACCCCATAGCTACGGCGATTCCGAAGGGGTGCAGATTGTACACATTCTTAATTATTGTTCTGTACTCACAAATAGAGACAAAAATAGATGATCTGTTAGCACACAAAAAATTTAGCCTCCTGTGACATATTCATGAAAGAAATTTAAAAAATATTCACACACAAAAACAGTAATGGACAATTACCGTAGTAGTAGTATTAGTAGTAGTAGAAGTAGTAGCAGCAGCAGCAGTAGTAGTAGTAGTAGTAGTAGTAGTAGTAGTAATAATAATAGTGGTAGTAGCACTTTATTTTTTGTTGACAATTACAACAGGTAACAAAATACCAATACAAGTCAACTATTAATTACAATTATATATACAGTAAAATCTTAGCTAAATATATGTAACAATATTAAACAGTAATTTCTAACGATAAAATAAAATTATATATTAAAGTTCTATAAACATAAATAATAGTAATACTTAATCTGTCTAATATAAGTTTTACAAAAACTGCATTCGCATTCAATTGTGCTATTTTTGATTTTTCCCTTAAATTTAAATAAAGTCTTGGAATTTTTTATTGAAAGAGGTAATTTAAGCCATAACCTAGATCCTAAAACATTAATTGAGCGTTCACCAAAGTTTACACTGCTTATTCTTCTACATACAAAGTTGTGCTTATTTCTCAAATCGTAATGGCATTCATTTGACAGCGGAAAAACCTCCTTAAGTAAAGGTGGGCAAATATCTTGCTTTACTTTGTGCATCTATTAATAGTAATAATTAATAGAAATGTTATCACTTTATTGACCCAACCTATATGTCAATTAAAATAATTTTTTGAACATCTGAATGTTTGTTGGATGAAACTTTGCAATTCGACACCATTTTAGTGGCTCTTTCAGATAAAAGAAGAAAACGTTTGGTAAAAAATTCAATTTTTTTTTAGGTTTTTGAACAAAACTGGTCTCGGGTTGGTCCCGGGACCAAACCCCTGCAAAACGTTTTTAAAAAGCCACAAAGTTTCATTCAAAAAGGATTTGTCGTTTATGAGTTATTTAGCAGATCTTCAAAGGGGAAGT
Source organism: Cladonema radiatum (assembly GCA_025330745.1). Classification (NCBI taxonomy): domain Eukaryota; kingdom Metazoa; phylum Cnidaria; class Hydrozoa; order Anthoathecata; family Cladonematidae; genus Cladonema; species Cladonema radiatum. The sequence continues at coordinate 11,049 of JANSTP010265482.1, read as the reverse complement.
GAAAATTACCCCCTTGGCTGAATAGGGTTGAAAGGGTATACATTTTTAGATAAAGTTAAAATGTGGTAATAAGATGTTTCTCATTCCTAACCATATGCAAAGTACAACAATTTTTTCTGTGGGGTGTATGCCAATCTCTCCGTGAAATTCACGTTTTCGAGACTCACCAGGTAATATCTCACAGGTTGTTAATGTCACAAATTTGGATAATTTTTGGGCTTCGTTATCTTGACCAAACACCTACATTTTAAATCCTACCCCATCTCAGTACATATTTTAGTCAGAAAGACCTTTTATTTAATTATAAAAGACTTTTCACGAAATTAAGATACACAACCCCCATCTTAAAGAACGAGTAATTTCACTTTCACGAGCAATAAATAAATATATATTTCAATAGTAAAGACATAAAAATATGAACAATATATCTCTCCATGGGTTTATTACTCTGTTTTTCCATAAATGTCTTCTCAAAACCTAGCCTTCTATTTTTTCGCCTTTTAAACCAACATATTCGGTTGCATGGTTGCATGGTTGCATGTCTTATCGTCAATATGTTATTTCAATATAGTCAATATCCTCAATATGCTATTTTTAGTACGCTCAGTATTGTCAATATTTCTACTTTCTATATAGTCAGCATGATCAATATGGTATTCTTCAATATGATCGATGGTCGAAGTGGTCAATATGCTGTTTCAACACTGTATAAATATGATTATTGAGCAATTTCAATATGCTCAATATCCTTAATATGCTATTTTCAATACGGTCAATATGGTCAATGTTTCTACTTTCGATAAGGTCAAAATGCTATTTTCTATACTGCTAATATGGTCAATATTCTATTTCAACACTGTCAATATATATTCAATATGCTATGTTAATATTGGCAACATATGGTTAACATGCCATTTCAATATGGTCAATATGTTCAAGACAGTTAGTTAGTTAGTTAGTTAGTTAGTTAGTTAGTTA
>JANSTP010265460.1:0-10880 GCA_025330745.1 Cladonema radiatum | reverse complement strand
CACGTTCTTTTCATTGCACAAAGGAAATTCAGCAATATTTAAGAAATATTTAATAAAAATTCATAATAAATTACAGGACAATTTATGTCTCAAGTTGATCAAAAAACAACCAGTGAGTGCTTCGAACAAACTTTCAGTGTTTTTTGTCAGTCTTCAAAATAAAAAATCCTACAAACTTTTCTGGTCTTTAAATTTTTTTTCACTACTCAATATGGGGCCCAATATTGGGTACCCAACCTTTTACAGCAACCCTTGCAAAAGACTATTTTCACAAAAAGAGATTAGTTTAATATGTGACAAGCTTCATTAAAGAGATTAATTTAGCTGTGCTATTAGTGCATCACTAAGTTTTTAAACTAATTCTGTAGGAAATGTTACCACAATGTATTATTTCATCAACAAAAACAATAAAAAAATTCAGTTGTCATAACAATATAACAAATATCTTTGTAAAAATGAAAGGAAATTAATTTTGCCCAAAATACCTTTGTTCTGACAAAAGGTTTTGACGAGACAAATTAAGATGGGAAGTCAACAAGCTACTGAAAGCTTTTATGACATAACAGACATTTTAGTAATTTGACCTCTAAAGCTTTTTAGAGGACACCAAAAAGGTAAAAATGAATTTTATTAGGAATATTTTTGTTTTCCTAAGTCATGTGGATATGATCATGTCATAAAAAACTATAAAAATGCAGTTTTCGAAACATGCTGATAAAGGCAAAAAAATGATGACTCTTTGATTATATGGTCATAATCTTGATACGTGTTTGTCATCATTCAATACATCTTCATAGCTCTACCCACCCGAGAAGTTTCAACACAAGAGGTCCAATATTAATTAATTTGTCGAAAAAGAGTTTTATATCGGACAAAAGCATGGTCAGTTGGTGGGGAAATGGGAGGAGTCAATCTCATTTAATATATATAAACTAATTTTTTGTCAGCTGGTCAAAATTCGAAGTCGTATGCTTTTGTAGTTTTTGAGTAATTCAAATCCTCCTCTGAATTATTATATAAAGTCTCTTTTCAGTGAAAAAGGCATTTTTTCGATTTTGTAAAAAGAGTGTTTTATATTACAATAAACTCTTTAATTTGAGATTGAGATATTTTTAAGTATGGCACTCCCTTTAAGTGATTAAATGCACGAAAACTGGCTCTGTAGATTAATTTGATTTGATACTTGAAGGTGTATGAAAACTTTATACGTTACGAAAACTAATACGGAAACTTTAACTTTAAACTTTAGCATGTTTTATAGTTTTAATCGTCTATGTACGTTTCCTTGTACTCAGAATATTACTTGTACTCAGGATAATAAAACTTAGAATTATTTTCGTATTTTCTTTCTGTCTTTAATAAAATTAAAAATATTAAACAATCAAGAAATATCTGGATTTTCTTGTGAAAACTTTAAAAGAAGTGAAAAAGCTTGTAATACTATGAAAAAAGACGATTATCATATACAAATGTATTTTGTCAGTACTATCACAACTTACATTAAGGTAAATAACATTAGATTTACAAACATAATCGGAAATATAGAAACTGTAAACAAATTTCTTCAGGAATTTAAATATATAAATAAAAACATACTAAAAGAATTATTCCTTAAAAAATATAAGAAATTATGCCATAACCATATTCTCATAAAACCAATTTATAACACCTTCTCCTATTCTTGTAAAGAGTTGGCAAAAATTTTGTGGAACTCTAGCAAATTATAGGAGGTAAAATAAGCATTTGAGGAAGTGCAAAAATCAGTTGAGAACTATTTAAAATTCTACTGAAACAAATTTCCAATACATTTAAATCATGAAATAGAACAAATAACACAGCTTGAAGTTTCCTCTTACTGAGACATTTGGTAACTTCTTTAACCGTTTATTCGTTTTTTGCCTTTTTTCTTATACACAGACAAAATTCAGAGGTTAGTAAAATTTAAGCAAAGAACACATTCTAAATTGAAAATATTATGTTAAATTACTAATAAATCTTGTGCATGAATCAATCATTTTTGATAGGTATTGTATAATGGCAGAGAGATGCGCTACTTTTTAAATATTTCCAGATTTGATGATGTCAATATAAAACATTAGAAACTATATAGCAAACAAATTTGAAATAGAAACAATGTAAATGTAATACGTGGGAGTTGATAAATATTGATTTGCTTTTATGAAAACAAACTAGACTGTAGAGTTAAATTCTTCCTGTTTTTATGTTTACAACATTTGTGTTAATTAGTGTTAATAACTGTATTCCCAAAGGTAATTAGAAATTTTGACATAATATAATTGTGCTTTATCCCAGTGTGACTTTGTTATAGAAACTTGTTTGCATAATAGAGTTTACCCATAGGATATTTATACTATATATAAGAGCTCTTGGCAGACCTTTTTATCAGTTGTTATAAAGTAAGAAAATGAAATATTCACTTCAAGGCTTATAACTTCTCAACACATTTCAAGAGTGGAATTCTATCAAGAAGATTTGAACAATTCTACTTCTATCTTCATTTTATTTGACAAATTTAAACCAGCCATAGTTCTACTCTGTTATCTACATTTTTGAAGCATTTCGGCTCATTATTCTGTTGCAGCTTGATTGGTTACTGCTAGAGCTAACATTATACGAGTAACTGGTTTTTGGAATTATACTTTGGTTATGTATTTATTCAGTCAAAATAACATTGTATTTTTCTATATGTAAGCTATCTCATATTATATCAGATTCTTAGTCCTGTATTTTATGTTTTAGCTGTGTTGTAAGAAGCTATTCAAGAAAATACAAACCAGTTGGTATGCAAGTGGATATTTAATCAAACCCTGAACAGGCATCAACAAATAATGCTATTCAATAACGGTGAATAATTACAGATGTAAAAAGTTCTTAATACATCCTGTACATCTTAAACAAAGGAATCCATCGTCAAAGAGGACAGGCGAAAAATCAACATGGTGGAAATAGTAGAGAAGAGAGTGTGTTTTATTCAATATTAAGAATGCAGAGAAAAACGCTGCAGAAATGAGAATTAATAATGTACACTTTTCACTTTAAATTTCATCTTTAGTAAAAATAGCTAGATGTTGGATGAAAACGGTAGAAATGATAAATAATACAAATACATAAAACAGGTATAGTAATGTAATACATGTATCGTAATGTACGAGGCATGAACTATATAAAGAAATAACGAACAGTCTCGTGAATATCAATTAGTATTGTAACAATACTTGTAAGTTTTGATACTTACATAAACGACCTCTTATAAAGACCTATCATGAGACTATTATCAATTACCAAAGTCAGTGAAATCAATTGAAATTCAGTGAAATTATCTTTGTCATATTACTCCTTGTAGTGGTGTATGCCAATCTTTATCTCGAGACTTCACATCAGCACAATGATCAATAAGTATTGTTGCTACTTTATCACTGTTACGATATGCAGCCAAGTGAAGTGGTGTACACTCATCTTTATCTCTGAAATTCACATCAGCACCATGATCAATAAGTATTGCCGCTACTTTATCACTGTTATTCTCTGCAGCCAAGTGAAGTGGTGTACGCTCATATTTATCTCTAGAGTTCATATCAGCATCATTATCAATAAGTATCGTTGCTACTTTATCACTATTATTCTCTGCAGCCCTGTGAAGTGGTGTACACTCATCTTCATCTCCAAAATTCACATCAGCACCATGATCAATAACTATTGTTGCTACTTTATCACTGTTGTAAATTGCAGCCAAGTAAAGAGGTGTACACTCATCTTTATTTCTAGAATTCACATCAGCGCCATGATCAATAAGTATTGTTGCTACTTTATCACTGTTATTATTTGCAGCCCTGTGAAGTGGTGTACTCTCATATCTGTCTTTATAATTCATATCAGCACCACTATCAATAAGTATTGTTGCTACTTTATCACTGTTGGGATATGCAGCCTTGTGAAGTGATGTATGCTCATATTTGTTTCTAAACTTCACATCAGCACCATGATCAATAAGTACTGTTGCTACTTTATCACTGTTCTTAGTTGCTGCCAAGTGAAGTGGTGTATCCTCATATTTATCTCTAGAATTCACATCAGCACCATAATCAATAAGAATTGTTGCTACTTTATCACTGTTTTCATAAGCAGCAAAGTGAAGTGGTGTCTCCCCGCCTTCGACTCTAGAATTCACATCAGCACCATGATCAATAAGTATTGTTGCTACATTATCACTGTTATTATCTGCAGCCCTGTGAAGTGGTGTACTCTCATATTTGTCTTTACAATTCATATCAGCACCGCAATCAATAAGTATTGTTGCTTCTTTATCACTGTTATTATCTGCAGCCCTATGAAGTGGTGTACTCTCATATTTGTCTCTAGAAATCACATCAGCACCACCATCCATAAGTATTGTTGCTACTTTATCACTGTTATCATATGCAGCCCAATGAAGTGGTGTACGCTCATCTTTATCTCTAGAATTCACATCAGCACCATGATCAATGAGTATTTTTGCAATTTTATCACTGTTCTTATGTGCAGCCCAATGAAGTGGTGTACTCTTATCTTTATCTCTAGAATTCACATCAGTACCATGATCAATAAATATTGTTGCTACTTTATTACTGTTCTTAATTGCTGCCAAGTGAAGTGGTGTACACTCATCTTTATCTCCAGAATTCACATCAGCACCATGATCAATAACTATTCTTGCTACTTTGTCACTGCTACGATATGCAGCCAACTGAAGTGGTGTACACTCATCTTTATCTCGAAAATTCACATCAGCACCATGATCAATAAGTATTCCCGCTACTTTATCACTGTTATTCTCTGCAGCCAAGTGAAGTGGTGTACGCTCATATTTATCTCTAGAATTCATATCAGTACCATGATCAATAAGTATTGTTGCTACTTTATTACTGTTCTTAATTGCTGCCAAGTGAAGTGGTGTACACTCATCTTTATCTCCAGAATTCACATCAGCACCATGATCAATAAGTACTGTTGCTACTTTATCACTGTTCTTAACTGCTGCCAGGTGAAGTGGTGTACACTCATCTTTATTTCTAGAATTCACATCAGCACCATGATCAATAAGTATTGCTGCTACTTTATTACTGTTCCTAAATGCAGCCCAGTGAAGAGGTGTACGTTCATATTTATCTCTAGAATTCACATCAGCGCCATGATCAATAAGTACTGTTGCTACTTTATCACTGTTCTTTTTGGCAGCATGGTGAAGGAAATTAGAACACTTGTATTGATATGCTAAAGCCAGACATATATTTGGTGAATCATAAGCCACTACTTGTTCAACAAGATTCTGTATATGAAGACAACAAGTTGGGTGAATTTCCTTGAATAAGTTGGTCTGGTCATTTTGTAATATTATCTTCATCACAAATTCTTTTGCTACTCATAATGAAGAAGTGAAAATAATTAAAGTAAGGAAAGAATCTTTGTAACAAAGTATGAATGTACTTGCATACCTTGGGCTTTTGTGACAATATTTTGATAATCTTCAGTATGGTGCTGTTGTGGATAGCTAACACAAATGAAGTGTTTTATATCTAAAATCTGCATAACTGGAAAAGGTCATCTACATCAAGAAAGTATATGGGATAATATGTTACGTAACGTAGATGTAAAAAGACCGGTGGTTCAATATTTGAATAAAAGCAAAAAAGCTTAGACACTTGAATAGTAACAGTTGTAACATTTCGAGAGATATTTTACAATATTAGAAAGCTGTGATTGCATTTGCAGTCTAGTGCAATGCTTTGGTACCAATACCATGATAAATGCAGCTGGCAGAGAACTATCTTTCATTTATATAAAAATGGTGGGATAGAAGCAGTTGGAAATGAGCATCTACTGACAGACCAACAGTGAAGAGGAAGCATAATTATACTTATAATTAAAGAATTTCAAGAATGGAATATTGCTGCGTGAGGTATCATAAAGGTTGTGAGGTTTCATCTGCATAACAATTAAGAATTATTTAAGTGGGATTAGCACCTATACAAGTGTTGCTCAAGAATATAAGCAATCAAATAAAATATTATAAAAAGATAACGAACCTATTAATTGTATCATCTGAAATCCTTCTGCTCCCTGCAAACATCTTTTCATCTGATTTTATTTCACTAATAATATCTTGGCTGTTCCTAACTTTATCATCTAAATCAAACAGTTTAACGTAGGTAAATAAATTGTTTCTGTACTTTCTATTATTTTAGAAAACTTTTCGACAAGGTTAGAACTAACAAGTCAACGGTCAAATACTCCAATAAGGGGTTAATTAGGATATTTGTAAGAACAAAGAACCATCATGATTTAATATTGGCCTGGCATTCTTTCATACTATACAGAAAATGTTTTTCAAGGCAAGCTAGCAGTATTATGGCTATATATACCTAGCTCCACAACAATAGATGAAAACAATAATCATCACTATGTATTAATAGTGTAACTGATTTTCACTTACTAAGCTTGATTTTCCTCAGTTATCCAAACTTTTTATTCCTTATTCTGTGTTTTTGTTTGAATAACACAGACAAAAAATTGCATCCCAACATTTGGACATACTTAAAACCGATCGATTATAGGTTTCTGATATTCCTGGAATTTAGAAACGTCTTTTAAAGGTATTAATAAAGAGAGGTAAGCATTACCATGATAAAAAGGTAAAAAGTTTCTTTTAAACAAATTTATTATCCTGAAGTCAACACTTGAAAGTTGTAATGAGCCCCTACTCAAAATAAATTAAAGATTTTTTTTTCAGCAACTTTATTAATTTTTTTGAGATTGGCAGTGTGGTATGACAAAATATTCGGATGTGCACTAATGGAATATTGGATGCACAGTAAAATATTTATACTCCTATCCACATCATTTGACGTTACTTTATTTAAAAGTCAATATTAAAAAGAAAACGTTATTGCATTGATGGGGTAACTATGGAAAAATTTCGAATCAAACAAAAATAAGCCCTAGTATCAATTTCAAAATACGTTAAAACTGGTATCTTCTCATATTATTTTTTAGAATTAAGAAAGAAGTATATTCAAGCTGCGACTTTCTCCTCATATTGATTTTATAACAATGCTTTGTGTAATATCATTCCTCATCATGATTCCAATGGTTTCATTGACATTCAATTTTCCGAATGGTGATTTATGAAGAGTTAATGAGTGAATGAGTATAGCTTACCACCATAGTAAAAACAATACAAACTAAAAACTATGAAAATAAATTCAGTAAATCAAATTAGCTGTTTTACAAAAATAACTTACAAATAATTTATAAAAATAAAATTGGAAAATGAGAATGGTGACAGGGATAGCACAAAACAAGAATAACAAAATCTTAAGACTGAAAAACATAACATATTTGTTTAAACTATATGCATGAGTGTGTTATGACTGTGCTCTCTGAAACTTTGGATGCTGCCTTCAGCTGCCTGGAGTACTTGACATAATGTTGGAATAAGAGAGTTTTTTCTTACATTTCACCTTTTTACGCACATTGTATTACAACCACCTCCACCTATCAGTGTATCTTTTAATAAACAGCACTATGCACAAAGTTCTGCTCTATATAACTTACATAAAAAATCCTTGCCTCCACTGTCGAAGCTCACTGAAGGGAGTTTATTAGTACCAATAAACACCTGAAGGCTGTTACTGCTTTTGTTATTTGTTTTTTTGTCATTATTGTTGTTTTGTCATTATTTTTTTAAAGTAGAGTATTATTTCTTTAGTTGACCTGGGAAGGCGGTCTCTTTCTGATAAAAGAATAATCAATAACTTAATATCCGGAGAATACTAAGTAAGTACACAGTCTTTACAATAAAACCTAGTTTATCTATTAACATGTGATGTGATAATCATAGTTGATAGTTTCATGTAGTACTTCCAATTTCACCCCCTTTTGCAACAGAAATAGCCTATAACATTATAAAAATCTAATCTTAAAGAAGGTTGCTGGAAAGACCTCTACCGAACCTTTACTTACAAGACTTAATATATTGTAAATGTATCCAAGTAGATACAGAACATTTTTCAGCCTCGATTTCAGACTATTGAAATGAGCTATCAGGCTACGAAAGAAAGAAAACTCATCATGTGCGTTGACGTACTTAATTATTAAAAACATTGTATGATAACGAGGGTACGAGTCATCAAAATATTATGGCTGAATCAGCAAAACAGAAACATCAAAACATCATTTATAATAAATGAAGAATTCTGTAAAAACTATAAATAAATGAATAATATATGAAGAACGCTATGAATAACTACAAGAACGCTGAAAATAGATGAAGGATACCAAAAATAACTGTACGAATGCTGGAAATAGATGCAAATTATAAATAATAAACGAGAGATGCTAAAAATAGTTGTAGAAACATCACAACATCATGAATAATAAATTCAGTATACTGAAAATAACTCTCCCAACACTTTTTAACCAACCAGCGGGCAGTAAACAAGGAGGCAGCCAATGAAAATGAAGTAAACAAATGCTGATACAATACTTGAGAAAAACTGTATAAATACAGAGCACTGAAGCTCACTTGACAATCTAGATCAACCAACATCATAGGGACTCACCACTCACTATAGGTTTGGCCACACTTACAGCTTGTTCCCGCAGGTTAACCAATTGGATGCAAGCACTGCAGAATAAACCAACAAGACATCAAGATACTGGTGATAAATACAAGAAGTAATTGCGAATTGAGGTACAAACTTTCAATAAAAATAAATTAGAGTCTTATATATTAGATTGTACAATATACTACGAATTATATTTACCGAAAAAGTGAAACTTTGGCTTGAATTTACTGGTAGTTGCATCGAGCCCTAACACAAGGTTTTGTAAAGAAACTTGTACTAGATAGGGACGGAAGAACTGGGACCCTGTTAAAATTCAGTAAAATTTCCTGTCTATTTACTCACCATCTACAAATAGGGGGCAGCAACTTACAGTATGTCTTAAAATTCAGGTGTACTATAAATTTTGTAAATCAGCATGTACGTACCGGAAATGAAAACAAATTTGGAAATATAAGCACTAAAATGTTATAAATCATTAAGTAATATATACTTTTTTATTTCATTAATGCAAGATAAAAGTTAGTTTCGGTTTCAAAAGAAAAAAAAAATCTATTTAAGGGAAAAGAAAACAGCTTGATACGCTCCACGTGCTATCTTCTTGAGTACACAATAAAATTTAATGAATAAGAACATATTAATTCATAAAATTGCACATCCATATTCCTGCACAGTATTACTATAAGTACTCCTAAGCTACTATTTTTCATTTTTAGAAGTGAGGGAATTGAGTATTATTCCAAGAGAAACTTTAGATAACCTAGAATTAAATGTCCTAAAACTAAATTTGGTACCAAAAGAAGCAAAACTTTATGTAGATCCTGAAAAAATTAATCCTTTCTCCTCAATGATTGGGTAAAAAGAGTAATACAAAAAAGTCAGCCCATATAAAAGAGCATTTTCATTGCTTTACTGTAATAGAGAATTTTTATTTTTTCCATTCTTAGTATGTCAATTGCTTATATGTAAAGCTAAATTTAAAAAAATCATTTTTTTGGAAATTCTCTATGTTTTTGTGTGGGTCCTCTGGTCAAGTGATGACGCCATCAACGTACTCAAATTCAGCCAGAGGGTAGACTTGCCCCCCCTCTTCCTCACTTCTAGTTTCTTCTACTTAACTGAAACTAAAGAAATTTTTGCGATGAAATTTTGTAACTTTATACAAAATTTATGCAGCAACATTCCCAGCAAATAGAACTTTTGGTGACAATATCCAATCTGCAATTCAGGAGGTCAATTTTTAGGGTTAAAATCTGGGCAAAAACCTACTTTTAGACCTAAACTTCCTATGAATCTCAATTATATTAAAGTGCTTTGTTTTAGTGACAGAATGGTTAAAACCAATTATGATTAATTAAGTTAATTATGAAACTCTCGTTTAGATCACATGTAAACTAAATAAATAATTACTGGAGTTTAATATATTGTTGACAACATCATTCATCACATCAAGATCCAGTTTAGAACATATCAGAAGTTGTGGAAAAGAAGATTGTCCAACCTGTACAGGCACTGGATTCATCACCAGTTATCAATAGTTGGATTGTGCAGTAGCAAGTAAGTTTCATACTTATTACTTTCGTAATAATCAATGGTAGCAATGGAAAAATAAAAAGATCCATCGACTGTACGTTAAATAAATCCTCAAACTTCAGTAATTATAATAATGGCAACAAATGGTTCAAAAACACCACCCGCATTGTCAAAGTTCAAACCTATGAAGACTGGCTCAAACTAATAAATGTTTGGAGACGCTTCATAGATCTCTCTGATACTAAACAAGACTCAGCACTTGTTCTGTCACTAGAAAATAAAGCCCTAGATGCTGTTTTAGAAATAGAAGATGCCAAATTATGCTAGGAAAATGGTGTTGACACTATAATTAATGGACTAAACCAATTATTTAAAAAAGATTCAACCGTAACAAGGTATTAAGCTTTAGAAGATTTCGAAACTTTTAGAAGACCTTCAAGTATGTCTATTGGAACATTTCCTTAACCCTATTCGACCTTGGGGGGAGGGGTAAATTTACCCTACCTGCCAAACTTTTTTAAATAGCTTCCGTTGTACTAAAGATATGAAGGTGATTTTTGTTGACTTTTAATAACTTTTTATTTGGAACAAATATGTGAACAATTTTTTTGGGGTCGACCCCCTAGTGGCCGGAAACCGGGGAGTCAAATTTTCTGAGAATTTGTCAAAATTTGAGCCAGATAAGACCCAAGAAACATATTTTTGGGCTTCAAACAACTATTCTAA
>JANSTP010265438.1:0-10883 GCA_025330745.1 Cladonema radiatum | reverse complement strand
CCAATGACAGCAACTCTTTTCTAGATCCGGGCCCTTAAAAAGCCCACAGCACAAGAGAGCATACAGAACTCAAAGAGCTTAGAATCAAATCCTGTCAAAAGCAACATAAAAAATAACACTGAACTAAAAATTAGAGCTTTATCATTCATGATGCCTAAAATGAGAAAACTCTGTAGCAAATTTGTAGGTATACACATAATTCTAGTCCAAACAATCTGAACACTATTTCGCATGGGGGAGCATGAGTGTAAATTTACCTCCCCAAACTTCCCCGCCACTAAAAAATAAAAAATAAAATAAAAACGAAATTTCATTTACTTAAAAACTAAAACAGCAACCAACGTAAAAATTTTGGCCCTATCAATAAAATTTAATTGAGCAAATCTTTTTCGAAACAAATTGAGCCCTAACCCCCGCCTCTCCTCTCCTTATACCCCTGTTAACCTATTTTATCCAACTGCAAGCTATTTCTGCCGGTCAACATCTTGTCACAGGACTTCATCTCACCACCTCAATAATTTTTGATTCATTTCATTTGTCACTTGTAATGTACAGAGTTTTGATGTAAAAATACAAAGTAATTCCCAAGATACAGTCCAAAATTGACAAAACTAAGTTTTTGCCTTTTTGGTGCCTGTAAAAATGCACACAGGGGACCAGAATTTCTGAAACTCCATTTATGGAATAACATCTACTGTATTTTTAGATTGATTTTCATCATAAGTACGTTTTTGGGAAGTTATGTTAGGAAAATAGCAAAGGGAATATAGAAACCTTGAAAATTTAGTATTTTTAACGTTCTTAATGACGTCATCACCTGGTTACATGACTTTTGGTTGTTTTTTTTTTAATTTTTTGAAATTTCGCATGACACTTTATATTTGTGGTAAGTTTTATTGAATTTAGGTGAGAATTGGCAATTTAAAATAGGGGACAATTTTACCCGATCTCATGCTTTTAACATACATGAAAAGCCCCATGTTAAATAGGGTTAATGACGTCATCAAGGTTATATGGTCATAAGAGAAAAACTTGAGCATTGTTGTACATATTCATACAGTTATATACATATCAATAAGAAGTGTTTATTTTGATATTGTTTGTGTTTAAAGCCTCCAAATAGCCAGGCCTTAATAGGCTTAAAGCTTGGAAAGATCGCAATAATAGACAACAATTTGCAACATTTAGTTATCGAAATAAAAAAACTTGCCGAATGTTTATGTCAACTGTCAACTGATAGTTTTGGCGTCTATATATATCATACTTCAAAAAAGATTAAAAAAATTCCATTCGTACCGATTGTCTATCTTTTTCCAAATCACCCAGACTAAAATACACAGGAAATTTCTTGTGAATTTAAATCTCAAGGTAGTATAGAAAAAGGATTATTGCACAAATTTTTTCCGTTTTTTGTTTTATATTTTCTGCCTCTGACCGAACATCGTATCAATTCCTCTTTTGTAAATACAAAGCAGCAACTTTCCGCACAGTCACTCCCAAGTCTGTGTTTTTTTTGCCAGATTATTAAACTCGTTTTAAAAGTTAGGGTTGATAAATCAATTCTCCTCAAATTTTATCTAGAGTGATTAAATAAAAGAATTATCAAATTTTCTATAACTCACCTTAATTCAAATTCTCAGTTCCATTCTAGATATTAAAAAAAGATATAGAATAGAAATGATACAATTAGCATAAGTAAATAGTTAATTACCTAATTCCTTGTACAAAGAACTGACATAAAGCCTAAAATGTCAGAAAAACATTGCAAAATGCTATACTTTCTACTATTTTATTCGGTCAAGCTAATAATAAAATGGGATGCAAAAATGAAGCATTAAAAAATTCATGGGCAAACAAACGTTCTGACCTCTTCTTCTTGCTCTTCGTGGGATACTTCCTTCTTTACTAACGTTTCCGCTGCTTTAACCAACTCAGCATTATTTTGCTCTAGGCTGGTCACTCTATTCTGTAGAGATATTATTTCTTGTTCTAGAGTTCTCTTGAATATACATAAGAATTGGCAGGGTTTCTGGTGCCTGAAGATTGGAAATTTGCGCATGGTGTTGATGCTAAGGGAAGATATTGGGGGCTATCTAGCACGAACTCCCCTGTGTTTTCCAACATATCAACAAATGACATACTTGTTCTCACTAAAACAAGGAAATGTAACATCACAAGCTTGTAAACCCTATCACATTAGCTCCGGTAGGTATACAAGTTATACGAGTATCCAATTTAAAAATTTAAAAACGAAACCGTGTGAAATTTAAATCAAGTATTAACTTATTCTATTTTCAATTACTATATGAACAATTTAAAGATCACTTTGATGAAATCATCATTTTGACATATGGTGACATGAAAAAGCAGAAATTGGGCCTTGAGTTTCAACTTTCCCATAATTATGTTGTAGTAGATTTTAGCAAAGAAATAATTTTTTATCTATTTCCTTGAAAAATGTAAATTCTTGGTTTCAGAACACCAAATATAATGTTTTTTTGGTTTAGCCAATCCCTTGAAAAAGGGTTGTTACCAGTGGCATCCTTTACAAACCGGACCTTGACCCGGACTTGGACCCTGAGAAAAATCGGACCCTTACGAGCCGACCCTGGAAAAAACCGGACCCATATAAATTGATGACCAGAATTTTTAATTTTTTTTAACTCACTTTGTATTCAAAACAATTCAGATCTGACTTTGTGCATATCAGTTTTTTTACGTTATATCTCATTTTCAAATTTATTTTTATGGTTTTAGAATGAAGTTAGTCAACGAAAACAATTTTTTCGTTAGGCATTAGTCCAAGCAAAAAAACAAGCAAGAGCTTCCCGTCCATGCATTAATACTTGCCCAATAATACCTGTTTTGACCGAGAAAAATTAAAAACGATTCAATAAATAAGTCCTTAGATTATTAGATAAATGTTTGGCAAAGTGTTGACCGGCTATTGAATCTTGTCATTTTAATAAGACCCTTTGATTGATAAATGACTTTCTACTCAAAAACGAGACCTGATAAATGCCTCTTTTTAAAGAATAATGTTTTAGAATCTTAAGGATTAATAATTTTGATAAATACTGATGTATAGGTCATTTTTTTGATAAAAGTGAAATAGTCAGTTTCTTAAATCAAAAAATGTTGCATTCAATATTAGCACTGAAAGTTAATTCAAAACATTTTGGGCAGTGATTGCTATATATCGATTTCTTATATAAAAAAAATGTATATCAATATAGCTTCTTTTCAAAAAAGTTTGGAAAGAACACAAAATGCTATAAAAACAGCAAAATATTTGGATGTGTACTCAATAGTAATACTAGAAAATGTTAAAAAGCTTCTGTTGTTTTCAATGAAAGATAAGGGCTTTGACATTTTTCAAACAAAAAGTAAAAAAAAATTGTGAAAAAAATGAGAAAAAAATCTGGTCATCAATTTATACGGGTCCAATTTTTTCCAGGGTCCACTCGTAAGGATCTGAATTTTCTCAGGGTCCAGGTCCGGGTCCGGTTTGTAAAATATGCCTGTTACCAATTACCAAAATCAGGTCTTGAAAAAACGTTTTGATTATAACATTACCTATAAAATTCAATATAAAGTCTCAAAATTTCAGGCAATATCAATTGTAGTTTTTACATGGTAAAAAGAGTTGGTTAACACCACCAACATACCTCCGAATCAGTGCCTCTTCTAGGCTTTTTATGAGTCCAGATATTGAATGCAGTCTACACTTTCTAGAAAAGACTCTGTAAACCATGCTATAAGAGGGCTAATAAGATCAATATAGAAAATGTATCATTTTTATCAAAGACCACCAAAACATGCTGGAGAAGATGGAATAAAAAATAGTCCCTAAAAAACTAATTTTCGCTGGCTATTAATTGTAATTATATTAATCAAAATCAGGTAAAAAGTAAATTAAGGACGGGGATATTCTTGAATCATAAATGACTGACAAATATGCATAAAGGGATCAAATTATATTCTAAAGCTGCAGTGACATCATTACCTTAAATTTACAAGGATATTGATATCGATTTTGATGCAGTAGTAGCAAAGCAAAATTACAAACTATGTTAATACACCAAGAAACCAAAAGAAATTGCGATTTCATTTTTTATTACTTACCTTTAGTTTCCATGCAGTATTATCGTTTTATTTGTATTGTCTTTCGTGAAGTCATTAATCAACAGTCAGTTTTGTATGTCATGTTATTATTAGTCTACATTACTAATATGCAAAAGAAGATTGATTTGATTAATATTACGGCAGTCTATAAGTAATTGCTGAGATACAGTACATTAAAGTAATATATAAGTACGACAGTAAATATATTAGAAATTGACATACCTTTTTCTTTTTGCACATCAAAGTGAGATAGTTGTACTTCCATCAGGTAAGGATTTGAGAATATCACTTGTGTATTGGACAATATTTCAAGTTTCTGTATACCAAATAAGTTATTGAGTTATTGGGTGCTTGAAATTGATATGCCGTATTTTCCATAAGATAATAAAGTCCAGCAACACTTATCCTCAGAATAGCATACTTTAGTCATGTCAAGAGATAAATTCAGGTTATCTTTCACAGCTTCTTCCATATTTAATACTAATACTTATATTCCCTTATGCTTGTGCGCTAACATTTAGTTTATAATAAATATAATATGGAAAAATAACATTATTTACCGGTTGCACCATGATTCATATTGTATTGTCCAGATTATTTAATTGGGATCCTGTTAATATTTCTTCCCACCTAGAATATTTGTCAGGGGCCAAAATGTTAACCATATTACCCTAAGTATTAACCTTTAACCATATTGAACTTTGAGAGTGAAGCTTCGTTTTTAGCTTAGCAGTTTATGGCTCACAATATTCTTACCCCAGTGCTATGAAAAGTTTTCTATCCTGTGGGTTCTTTAACCTAGAATATATAATTCTTTTTGTCGCATTTATTATTTCCTACCGTGTTTAAGTAGAGCATATTTTCTTTAATTAGAAGCTAAAAAAAGATGAAATAGGTAAAATAGAAGGGTAAAAGTGTAAAATTTTCTCTGCTGCTCAACCATGGTGTGGACAGCATTTTTCAAGCCACTATTCCCAGCAAACACGATTGGTTATCAGAATTTTCCTTATTTCAATGCTTTTTTCTTATTGAATACCCAAATGTGTTATTGACAACTATCTTTTTCTCCGTTCTTTAATTCATGCAATTAGAGTTACTACCATCTTATTTTTTTACAGGAATCAGTCTTGCTAAGAACGGTGTCAATGAAAGCATTAAATTTGTCCCTTTAATAATTTCAATGGATTTGATTACTCAAGGTCAGTTCCTTGGAATGAAACATCATAATTGGCAATATGGATGCAGAGACTGTCTTATAAAAGGGCATTATATTCCTAGTGGTAGAGGTCATGCTCACTACTATTCCTATGGAGATGCTGTAAATACTCCTCAAAGAACCGATTTGTCATTTCTTGAAGATGCTGTTGAGTCTGAAGAAACTGGAAGCATTGTAAGAACTATATTTTTGTCTTATTTAGTGCCTATAAAATATAATGTAATATACAGTGGATTTTAATTTTAAATACATGACTTTTTAAAAAAAAAACACTCCAGGTTAATGGAATTAAACTGATATCACCATTACTGATGCTTCCAAAATTTAGCATAATGAAGGGTGTTGTTCCTGACTACCTGCATGGCGTCCTGCTTGGTATCGTCAAAATGCTGTTGGGATTGTGGTTCGACTCAGGACAACATAAAACATTTTACAAAAATCACCGCTCATATCCTGATTATTTTATTGGCCATGAGGCATTTCTTTTAATTTTTTTCTTTCTGTAAACAGTAGATACACATTAATCTTTTTTTTTTTTTTTACATTTAAAAAAATTTCATTTTTTTCTATTCAACTATCAAAATGTAGGCTTGAAAGTACAGTAGCACTATTTTGTAGCAATAAAAACACTGCTGACAAAACTATAAAGATCTTTGATTCTCAACTGAATTTTCATTCTGTTAAAATTAAATAAATTGGGGTAATATCTGGTTAGTTACTCTTCAGTAACAAGAAGTTGATTATTGATTATTCTCTTGATCTTTTAATGCAAAAGTCCTTACAGAAGCTTTACTTATATCTAAAGTTTATTTTTATAGAAATAATAGAATTTTCCACTATTGCTGGCCCCAAAAAAATATTTTTGCATAAATGGTTGAGTTTGTTGATGAAAGGCTACTTAAGATGTGTCCTCCTGATAGCATTAATTGAAGACCTAGGAGCTTTAAAGGGAATCTCCGCCATTTCAAGGGTATTTTAACAATGCTTAACAATGTATCTTTTATAGGTTTATCACTTTGAAATGATCCTAGATATTTTATATAAAGGATCAATCTTGTCAATTAGCTGGTTTATAATGTCTTGTGAAAAAATTGATAGCATATTTTTGTATTTTCAAAATTTCAAATATCTTTCATAGGAAATGAGTTACGAATATGGATGTTGTTTTATTCGTTGCCATGCTAAACAATTCAGGATTATATTCAGGATTACAATCTCAGGATTATATTCACAAATTTTGTTACAAAATTTAGTCAGGTATCAACCTCAAAAATAAAAATAGTTGAATGGGAACAGGATTGTATAACTATCAGCTAATTTACACATACTTATAATGCAACATGCCAAAACCTACAGAAATCTTTCATAGACTTTAATGAATGATGCTAAAAAGCCTAGTATTGATCCTTTTTCGATTCTTGGTACTTTGAATGCTTTAAAAAATGTGCATCAAATTATGGAATCGCCAGATATCAGACCATGTGTTGGAAAATTCTTGGAATCAGTTTTGACATCTAAACAATGATTAGGAAATTTCTATATTTAAGCTTAAGTGTTAAGGCTTGGGCAAAAAGACCCTTTTACCTTTTGGTCATGCATTTTGCTGATTGATTTTTAACATTTTTAAATCTCAATTTTTGTCTGAAATAATTTTTCAAAAATTAATTTATTACTTGTTAGAAATGTTTTTCTTATATGATATAACTGGGGAAACAAACCGCTTCATTTATATATATTATGAGACATTTCATTTACAAAAAGTGTTTTTAGTTTATCTACGCAAAGGTTTATCTATTTTTCTGATTGTAGTTTCAGAAAATGGACATTGGTTTATTTTTTTTGCTATTTTTCTGGAAGATCATGCAAGGTTTCAACACCTGATGAGATTGCTGTTGCATGTGGAAATTCATCTATCCAGTTAACTTGCTCAAAGGTTTTACTTGTAAAATGGAACAACACAGTTTACACAGGAAATAACTATGATAAGGCATCAAAGACCAATAACTCTGTGGCTTTGGGTCAAGTTAGGTGGATGCTTAGAATTAGTGCTGATAAAGCATTTTGTTCACGCCCATGATATGAAAAATATGATATTTGTGGGGAATAAATTGTTAACTAACAATAACAGTGCATAAGTGTGACGGCGGAGAGGTAATTATTCGTGTACTTCATTGTTAAGCCCATTGCCTGCATCTACTCTGTTTCTTATTTTCTGATTTTCTTATTGGTCCGGTAACTAGCATTGTTGAGAAATGTTTTTCTCTCGATGGCAATAAGAATAGACTGTGCATTTCGAATACTGAATGTTGTAGAATGTGATTAATGTGTCATTTTTGTAAGAAAGTGTCATCGAAAATCAAGTTCTTTCCTTATCCTTTCCAAATACCTTGCTATACTATTGAAAAGATATTCACATCATGTTTTTATTCTAACTTATTCAATTGTCTACTATTTCTAACTGTATACTTTACAGTTCAGATTTTCAGATTTTTCAGTTTTAGACTCGAATTCTAGAAATTCGAGTTTTTAAGGAATTATACAGAAAATTGACCTATCAGTCAATAAGGTGTGACTGCACTATTACAGGGATGGTCAATAAAATGTTTTTCCATACAGCTATATAAAACTGGCCTTTTTCAAGATTTTGTAAGCTGTACTATAACAAATAGATAGCCGGTATTATGTGTAGATAAATGAAAAATTTAACACATTCTTATGCCTGGACTAGCTTTTAGCTAGGTACCTAGAAATTTAAGAAAAACAAAAACTATTAGCTAGCCATAATGCCCGCCTATGTATAGACTCTAAATATAAAGTGCAAATCTTAGAAAAACTTCCAGATAGTAACAAAAGAGATTTAGCTGCTGACAAACAGCGAAAAAACAAAGAAAAGCAATGGATGTTAACATTAAGAACAGTCTTTCCTTTTGGCCTTAACAGTAGAGTAGTAAACGAATTTACAAATCCTCTGAGTAGTGTGCCTATTGGACTGAAGTTTCCATCAGTGTCCACAAATAAGGTTTACTCCAAGAGATCTCGCAGACCTTTCAACAGAAACAATAGTGTTGCTAGTTTTCGTTAGTTTATGTTGACCTATGACATAAAAAGAGCTGTGAATTTCATCAGAAGCTGTTTATACTCGTTTTCTAAAACTAAGCTCAAAAGAATTCACTGGGAAGTTAAAGAATTTATGTTTGACAAAGATGAATCATTCTCCTACTATCAATGGTATCTCAGTATACTAGACACTATTGAAACACGTCTTTACAAACTACCCAAGAGTATTTCTAAGAAACACAAATCTTATGTTTCAATGTATTTTCATAACAAAGGTCTTGACTTTATTAATCTTGATAAAGAATCTATTACAGCTCTGCCCGTTCAAATAGAAAAAGAAGTTCTTCCAGAAATATGTTATCAACTTCCAAATCCTATTCGATCGAAAATATTTAATTATCGAGAATTTGTAGCTGCACTTCATACTGAAAAAATATTATGAGACGATGAACAATAACCATGCACATGCTTTAGTTCTAATTTTAAAGATCTAAATCATCGACATTTAACCCTATTAGAGAAAAAGAAACCAAATTCCTTCTTTTTCACAAAATTACTAGTTAAAAAGGCAGTGCAATTCATTATTGATAGATGTTATTTTACACTGGGTAGCTATGTATTTCAACAGACAATAGGCAATGGGATCTGATCCGGCTTCTTTTTTTGCAAATCTTTTCTTTACTATTATGAATCACGATGGATCAAGAAGAAAGCTGAAACCCATCCAGCCTTGGTTTGCTTCCTTTGTCATACTAGTTTTTGAGGGCTTCGGTTATTTTAAATCTGATATATAAGTATTATCTTAAACTGTTTGGTTCATGCATTTGTTAATGTATACAGACATTTATACAGCAGCAAAAACATGTGAATTTGTGATGTAAGGTAATATCTGAAAAGCTTAAAGATAATAGAGCAAGTAGATAGCTAGCTGTAGCTACTGATACTATACTGTCCTGCATGGCCAAAATTGGTCAGCTAGCTACATAATAGTAAAACAACAAAAAACGTTAAACTCAATATTGTGTCATCAAGACAACAAGCAATCTCTTAAATACCAACAACATTGACAAATGTTGAATGCCATAAAATTCTTCTTCCCTGCCCTAATTTCATATCCTTCACCCTGGCTGTCTTCACTGTTGTTTAATTTTCTTCTTTTTACCCCCTCAAAATGGAAGATTTTTCCTTCACCTCGCTATCATTTCATTAATTTAGCATGGGATTTACTGGTCAAATTTTTGACCAGTAATTCTAAATTCTAAGCGGAGCTCTTGACGTTATTTGTCCAAAAAGTGTTAGTTGGTTTCTCAGGTCTTCCTGCTCTCCTTTCGCTAAAGCTTTATGACGCACCAAAAAGATAAAAATTCTATTTCCCAGTTTTCTGGCTTCTTGGCTACAAGAATCCGACTGACTAGGAACTAGTCTAGTTAAATTTTAATATTTTTTTCTTTATAGATATGGAAAGTGTAGTGATTGATAAACAAAACCTTTCTACATTATTTCTCATAATAAACTGCAAGGCAAATAATTACGCAAAAAACCACTTTGCTATTTTTTTGCATTAAACCTTAAATTAACTCAAAATAAAAAAGACATGGAATCCAACCTGCTAAAATAAATGAAATGCTAAAATTATTATAAAGTCATTATTTACTATAGATGAATGTGTCTTGAGACTTTCAGCTATAAAATACAAAAATAAATGATTTGTGAAATTGTAAGAATTATAAGTTACGTAATCCCAAAACAGGAAACATACATAAGAGAAATCAGAACTTACTGAAAACTAAATTCGTTAGTGCATAAATATTATAGAGTGTATTTTTTGATAATTTTGTTACTTTCTATCAAATATAATGGGTCGCTTCGAGCTGAAATCAAAGCCTTTTAAAGAAGAAGTGGTTTCAAGCTGCTAAAAAATTAAAAACTTCGGACCTACAATCCCCGATATTCATGGTTCAATCAACTGTTTGAGGATGTGGAGGAGGAAAATGACGGTGTATCAATAAGTAGACGGAAAATTATTATGTCAGAGGAAGATATCAATTTCGGTCTATACCAGCCAACTGATAACAACACAGAGTATGATACTGGGGGAAAAGATACTCCTCCCGTAAATCTAGTAAAACTGCCACGTAACATCATAAGAACGGAAAATTTAGCATCTTATGTTTCTGATAATTTAGTTTGCAAACATTGTCATGAAAATGCACAGTTATTCGAAAGTGATAATTTTAGCCTAGGTGGAAAGCTAATTTTCGATTGTCAAAATGAAAATTGTCCAGCTCAGGTTAATACTGGCTTTTTCACTGTGTCCTTTCAAAAAAAACATACAATCTCAACTTCACATCTAACTTAGTTTTCCATACTAATGGAAGAGGAAGGACAGCGGCTATGAGAGTATGCTGCAATCATGGACAAAATATTGTAGACTTTATTGAAAATTGTGTCCCCTCCCCCCCTAACAATGTTGATTAGCTGTTAT
>JANSTP010265427.1:0-10885 GCA_025330745.1 Cladonema radiatum | reverse complement strand
GACTTAAGGAATTTATAAGTGTAAAACTATGACAGTTAACAAATTTTCCTCAGGTTTCGATGAAACACATTTGGGGGTTAGCTTTATCCTTTTCAAAACGAAAACACAAGCTGGGAAGTTGGTAAGTAATTCATCGAGGATTCGTAACTAATTAGAAAGTTGGTAACGATGTGGGATTATTGGTAACTAACTGTGGGGTTTGAACTAACAATGGAGTTGTTAACTGATCAGAAAGTTGGTAACTAATTGGAAAGTTGTTGACTAGTTGGGAGGTTGGTAACTAACTGGGAGGGTCATAACTTGATGGTGTTAGTTTATGACTAAAAACCTGTCAAAGTTTTAGAAGAATACAAACATGCGACAAGAATGAAAGCGTTAAAGACTGCTAACGCAGGCGACACACTTGAAAACGTCGAAGACTGTTAAGGTAGGCGACACATTTGAATACTTTGAAGATTGTTAAGGAAGACGACACACTTGAAAACGTTGAAGACTTTTAAGGCAAGTGACACACTCAAAAACGTTTACCTCTTCCAAGTTTAAGACTTGTGTCGCATACTTTGTGTATTGCGTTTGGTGGCTTGCTAATATCACAACTTTGTTCTTTAATAAACCTTTGATACATCTAGAAACAAGAACATATAATAAATTTGGTGAAATCGGTCTATCGTTTCTTACTATTTCCAAAAAACGTTTTCCGATTTCTTTATCGCGGAGAAAGTTCAACTACCGGACCTATCCTGCACTTTTCGGAAAATTAGGATACTAGATGCATTTTGTACCTTCGAAAAATGTGTTTCCCGACTTTTGAATCAACAGCACTTAACGGGTCATCAAGTAGGTAAATATCGGCGTTTCTGTAGACGGCTCTAGGAAAAGAGTGAAAGTGTGAGTAAAATTGTAAAAAATGTCAATACAGTGGAACCTCCTTAAAGAGGAGACTTACGGGACCAGATATATTTTTCCGCTTTAGAGAGGTGTCCGCCTTGGAGAGGTTTCATTATAAGGATTTACTATGAGCTCAGAATTTTCTGGGACGAAGATTTTTGTCCGTCTTATGGAGGTGTCCGCTTTAAGGGATTTCCGCTTTAAGGAGGTTACACTGTAATAAAGTTTTGAATGCCTTGGGAACGACGTAGCTAAATTCTTCATTTAACGACTATTAGTATTGTTGATACTAGACTAGATTAAATCCATTCTCCGAGCCTAGTACATAGTTATAGTTTTTAAAGAGCAATCGATAAAAATAGCGGAAATCGCCATACGGAATGCCAGAAGAATATTCCCAACTCTGAATTTCCGGCGACGATCGAAATAAGAGATTCTAGATTATGGTTTCTCTTGAAATTTGAAAATGTACCTTGCTAAACCAATTCTTGCTTTTTGACCACCACTCAATGTGTCCCCCTTTTCACCAATCACGGTTTTCTCTCCTTTTTCCAAAATCTTCAAATCCTAAGAAATACAGTAACGATTCAAGATATTGCATGACACTCAAAGATATGTATTTTATTAAAATATAAGCTTTGATTGTTTGAAAGCGAATTTTAGTTTTATTCAGACCCAGGAGGGGGCTGGAGCCGAGTATATGACATGTGGTGGATGTTGCATAAAAAAAATAATATAAAAACATTTTGGACTCTATTAGGAACAAACGTTACCAACCAAAATACAAAAACCACAATTTGGGCATGATGTTTCAAAAGACTTAAGATATGTCTTAAAAATTAACAAAACTTGTTGAAGTTCAATTACACCGGTCATTAGGAGCCCATTTTATCCTGGTCTCATTAGATTTAATGATAATCTCTCTATGAATAACATCAGAAGAGTTATTCACAGAAACTTGAATAAAAATGTCATACGGTTTCCAGTGCGCATGCTTCAACAACTTTCTGGAAATATTTTTTATCATAATTCATTCCGAATAATATATTTTGCCGAACCGTTCCGGCAAATATCCACGGTTGCTGAGATACGTATGCGACTTTTCCGTTGACGTCGACATATCCTTGGGTGATTTTAATCTCTCTCAAGATGGCCATCATTAACGACGTCTATAATTTATTATCAGAAATTAAATTAATAATAAATAAATAAACGGTTAATTTACGCAACAATTTTGTCTACTGGTATTATTTCGAACTCCAATAATGCGAATAATCATAAAAATCGCACGAAGTTTGAATGCCTTGGACGAAGCATGAAAAAAGGCATAAAGAGAGGCTCATAACATATCTTAGCTCTGTGGATTCTATGAGAATTTTTTGTTGCTTTTGCAAGTTTTAAGTGGTATCTTTGATCTTTACGCAAAAACAATATTTTTTCATACCTTGCCGGAACCCACGGGTCCGGAAATGAACAGCAGATTATTCTGAAACGAAAATCAACCAATCAGAATGTTACTTTCCATAAATTTACCCAATTGTCATTCAAATAATTAGATTTGAATGTTGTCTATACTTACGAATTGATCAGCGGTAAATGAAAGATCTTTTATGATAGGGCGTAAACTCTCCTAAAGAATGGCAAACATGTAAGGGATGAAATTACGCCCATTGCATATTGCTTCAAAAAGAAAAAGAATATAGCGTTTGACGTTGGGATTATTGGAAAAAGCTGTTCCGATCTCAACCCAGCAAAATGTTTACAACTTACTTTATTCTTCTCGAATTGTTAAATTTTTACTGCTAGCAACTAGAATCAAGATTCGCTTCTTTTATATACAGAACTGTAACATCTCCTCCCACCATCAAAGTAATATATGAAGTACTCGCGATAAGTGGGACACTCAAGGGTCCGATTCTAGTCTAGGGACCAATAAAAAAAGTACTACTTAGTGGGCGTCCTATATATCCGAATTTCCCTGTAAGTAGGAAATTGACAAAAAAGGATCAATGTGTCTCAGTTAACGAAGGTTATTTCGGATTATTTGCTTTTGCTCGAAGGGATCGGTAAAAGTGTACTAGCTACATATCAGGTGTTCTAGTTATCCGAGGTCCCATTTAAGCGAATTTTTTTGCTTGAAAAAAGTAAGGAAGTTCAAGGGGCTGGAGGTTATCCGGTTATTGTGTAGGTTATTGTGTTTTCTGCCACTAATAGCGTTTTATTAAATTAACATTGTAAGAAGTAATGAATAGGGCCCTGTAATTATTTTTGGCCTCTTTAGGTTTGAAACAAATTTGGTCCGATTCCAATCTTCAGCTAGGAAAAAGTCTAAAGTGGAAACCTTTGCAATGGCCTTTGTGCCCTTCTGCCCTTTTTCTACCCTTTCAGTAATAAAGAACAAAATCTTTTATTATACATACCCCACCCCACGTTGCTGTGACGTCATTGAATTTAACATAGGCTAATTTTCCAACACCGTGTGTTTTCTGCTTTATAGAATCACCATTTGGTATGCCATCGCGTGACGTCACCTTTATAGAAATGCCGTTCGCATTATTATCAATTTCCTCATCTTGAAGTTTTCCGTTTGAAATCTCATCGTTTATGGGCTCCGTTATCTCGATTTCGTTATCAATACCGCCGTCGTGTGTGTGTAGCTTTATAATATTCGGGGCTTCGTTTTCTTTTGTTTCGCTTTTTGTTTTGTCGATATTGTCCTTTGTAGCTTCTATAGTTTCCATTTCCTCTTGCAAGAGAAAGTTCTGCGAAAATGAATGTGAAACATTTTTGTTTTGCTTAATTTTACTTTGCTTAAGATTGAAGCTTACAAATTTTCAATTGCAAGCAGATGGGTGGAAAATACTCTATGTAAGGTTTTCAAGTTTCGCGTACATAATTACATGGGTCCCGGCGTACAATTTTAAAGATTAGAGGAGCGGTAATTACGCCCTTGTCTCAGTGACCCGGTAAAGATGCTATTGTTCACCAGGTAAGCCACACTTTTTTCCAGCTCACTGGAAAATCCCAATTATGAGAAAAAAAATACCGGGTAAGCTAAATCTATGAAAAAACTCACCGGGAAAGCAATAAACTGACTTTTTTTTTATCTATTTTCTATTTATTTATTTATTATTATTATTTTTTCTTTTTATATTAAATCTCACTGGGAAATCAAACTATTTTTATACTTCACCGGGAAACTTTATTAAATTGTTTTTTCTGCGGGTTAAATAGGGTGGTCACTGGGAACCTAGGGAAAATTTTAAATATGTTTGTAAACGAATAAATAAATGAATAAATGAATAAACCAATAACCTGCATTCTTTTGCAGCTGACGTAGCATTCCATGAACGATTGAATAGCGAGAGGGAAGAAAAGCACCACTGAGAGTCTGATAGAGTAAAACATTGACATAACAAGAAAAATCAGGGATATCTCAACATCGTTGCCACCATAGTAATAAGCGAGCACGGTAAACAACATGATGATATACGGACTTGCACCATACATAGATATATTCACGGCTTTTGCGACAGCGGTTTTAAAGATCTTCTTATTTTCTTGCCTAAAAGAAATGAAGTTGGAAATTTATGGCTAAAAAGGACAAATGTATAGTTTCAAAAGTTATGATAAAAACATATTGAAGGATAGGTTAGATCTACAATAGTGGACAAAAATATTTGCTATAGTGGGTAAAATTGAGTAGTTTTCAGATTTGACTTTCATTAGATATGCAATTTTTGAGTAGCCGAAGTTCAGAACGGCAATTTTGGCGATTCCTCTTTGTAGCCACCCTAAAGGACTACAAAAACAGCCAAGAAGGGAGCTAATCGTGCGATAAATTGCTGTCTTGCAAACTAAAAATATCTCCTTTCAAGTATAGCTTGTGGTGCAGAGTTACACTGAAAAATCGCGGCACTGTGTCATTATTTTTGAGCATAATTGTAGCCATTTTAACACCCTATATTCCATATTTCTTACGAAAAAAATATTTTTCAAAATTCTTCTACCTCATACCCAATTTCGGCATCAATAATGGACTAGAGCTGCAGCGCACATGCCACGTATTCTAGTGTGAGGGAGCAGGTTGAGGTGGGAACAAACAGTTTAATGAGAACTGTAACGATCATCATTGCTCAAGAACAGTGAAAAATTATAACGAAATTAGTTGTTTGGAACTATGATTTTAAATACGGAAATAGGTTTTTTAATCACAAAAAGAGTAAGGGCCCATTGGTATCGTGGGACTTGTAACTAGTTTAGCAAAAGACAAGTGTGATTGCGCAGCCATGCAAGATAATCATGAGACACTTTTAAGAAAATTGACACCACAAGCCATAGCAAAGCGGACAATTTGTTGTTTTCATATACAGTAACTTATCTATATGAGCCTTAAGCCTTGGCTCTTAGATGAATGGATAAAAACTATCCAACGCCTATCTTGGGTGTTTTTGAAGCCCTTCCCAGTGTGGTTCGTGGGAAATCACCGAAATTGCCTTTTTCTAACTTTTGTCCTTGAAAACTCACATGTTGAAATTGAAACTAAATTCTGAAAAAAGCCAGTTTTTCAGTTTGTCTCAACTATTTTCAAACCTAATTGCAGGCTGCCAGTAGTTACATTTCCGTCACGGAATATAACACTTTAATTCTGTTCATTATCTCACAAAGGGGGTTTTATGTTATCGACCCAAGAGTCTCAAATGTTAAAGCGTCATACAGGTAAATTGCTGAATAAGCACCGAAAAGAAAATCAAAGAAAAACAATATTAGAGCCAAAACATACTTTCTTATTTTACCGATATCATATCCGAATAATTCTTCCCAAGCGTTCATTTTGATGACCTGCATATTTGATAAAAGTTCGTTAACTTTCTGGATTCGTTCATCCGTTGTCACGGCAACCTGAGATCTAAAAAGAAGACATTTACATTTTATATCATGATAAACAAAGTTTTCGAAAAAAGGCTTCTCAATCTCTGAAAATCAAGAAATCTTTTAGTTTTGATGTTCCAAGACTAGCCAAAAAAATTTCTTTATTCTCCGCATTGTTTTTTTGTTTTGAGATCTCTTTTCTAGCCAATAAAATGCCATATTTTCAGATGATAACAATACGGAGAATAAAAAACAGAAGCATCCAACAGAACCATTCTAGAAAAAAGCTGTTCTTATTTCTAGCTAGCTAAACAATTTCGAACTCATTTTTGATCATCGAAGTGCACTAGAGTGGCTCTATTTTTACAGCTAACACAAGAAAATACAAAAAATTTTGCTATAGAGCCGTCATTATCTCTAGCTGAACATTTCCCAAAATTTTATCTCCGTAAAGAGCTGGGTTTTTTTCTAGCTGAGCACTTTTAGGAAGATTTTCCGTCTTTAGAGCTGTTCTTAGTTGTAACTAATAATAATAATAATAATAATAATAATAATAATAATAATAATAATAATAATAATAATAATAATAATAACATTTATTTCGTCAAATTCAAAAAGCTGATGCTAAGATGTCTTTATTTGGCTTGAATTTTCTTTCCAAGAACGTCTCTCTTTCTGCAGCTAAAAAATGTCTGCAGAACGGCCTGCAAAAACGGCTGCATTGTATGCTTTTGAAAAAAAATTCGAAAATATCAAAGTAACGTCACTGCAGGAGAGGAGTCAGAGGAGTCAGAACTACATTGGAATCTCGTTAAGACGGACATGCTATAAAGTGGGATGGACAGTAATGCTCAGAACGGGTTTAGGTTAAACTCTCATAGAAAAAAATCTCTATATGGTGGACATCCCGTAAAAGCAGACCATTTTCTCGCGCCAATGGTGTCCGCCTTAGAGGGATCCTACTATACAAGAGTTCAACTGTAGGGTTTTTTTATTATTGCAAAAATGCCGGGTAGCAATCGGAAGATTTCCGATTTTCCGCTTTTTATATAAGCTTTTATATAAGCTTCCGCTTTTTACATACCTGACGTAAGCAAAAAATTTTCCCATCATAGATTGCAACGGGACATAGAGTATCAAGAAACCAATTCCTGCCAGACACGATGGACCGAGCTGGGTCCAAAGAATAATGGTAGCAATTATCACTTCTATTGGCGCAATAACAATAAACGCGCACATCTTGAAACCCTGAAAAGATTAAAACTTTAGAGCTGGAAACTATGAGCTTGCTTTGAAACAAAAGGCTTAATAAAGTGTGGCAGGATAACTCCCGGCCCAAAAGCTGCCCTCAGTCAATTAAACACCTGGAATACAGTGGACTCTTTGTAACTCAAATAACTCGAACAAATTATACTGTCCTTGAAACCAAAAATTAGAGATTCACCATCATTCTGTAACTCAAACTCTCTTTAATTTGAACAAAAAGTAAGTTCCTCTGGAGTTCGAATTACAGAGGGTCTACTATATTACTTCCTAGAGACTCTCCCCCACTGAAAGATTTCCCCTTTGATAAAGATTGAAAATATTACCCCTCTCCCGGGGAAAATTGCTCTGTTGGTGTTATTTATAGTGGTGTCCATAAAATACCCATTAATTTAGTCGTTATAAGAAAAAATATTTTTTTAGTTAGATTTTTAATAGTAATTGTAACTGAACGAGACGTAAATAAAATCGTCCGTCATCATTGGCTATTGTTAAGGCTATTAAAATGAAGTATCTGTTGATGAAGTATCCATGGCAGCAATGTACTCACTTCTTGTAACTTATGAGCATCAGATGATGCTAACGTAATCACGTGACCTGTCGACACAGCTCCTAATTGGTAGCTACTCATCTTGATTGCCTGAGAAAACAAAAAAAGAAAAAAACAAATAACGGAAATCTCTATCTCGTTCCCCTGGCCCTTTTCATTTGCATTACCGTATAATAATGAAGGTCTGGGAAACAGCTCTCGCCAATAACTTTAACAAATTGTTCTCATTAAATTCTTATAAAAGTTAAAAAGTAGACGAGGAATGTTCTGGGTTAAGAGAAGCATCTTTAAAAACAAAGGTGTTTCATCTTCTAGAGATCTAGGGGTTTCCTTGCCTGCACCACGCGGGAGGTCGAAAAGACTTCGAAACAGGGCTTATTTTAGCACAAAACGAAACGTACCTTTTTATAAACGAGGGATAATGCAGCACTCTTTAAATTGCAACCAATCTTTTCGATATAAAAGAGGGTAGGGTGTAAAATCACCCACCTTAATGCTAGGGTGATAACTAAACACCCCGCCCATATAAACATATCGTTATTTTCTTTATACGTCCGATCGGTTAGCTCATCAAGCAGAAGTTTCAGAAATACAGGTTGGATAAGTTTCGTACATTCCTGAAAGAGATAGATACGAAAATGAATAATTATAAATAAATAAATAAATAAATAAATAAATAAATAAATAAATGCGAATAAATAAATAAATAAATAAATAAATAAGTAATAAATAAATGAACATAGAATGAGAATATAGTTGAGCTAAGTTGAACTTTTGAATCAACTGTTCTAGGTGCCAATGATAAGATCACGTGATCTTCTTTTGGCTTCCTTTACCGATTAGCGCAACTAGGTTACTTTGCTAGATTACTCGATTACTTTTAAGTTTATGTTA
This sequence comes from Cladonema radiatum, assembly GCA_025330745.1. Taxonomy (NCBI): domain Eukaryota; kingdom Metazoa; phylum Cnidaria; class Hydrozoa; order Anthoathecata; family Cladonematidae; genus Cladonema; species Cladonema radiatum. Next base: position 2,418 of record JANSTP010265427.1, on the reverse strand, counting down.
TGCCATATCTTTTATTTATACAGTATGGTTTATTTTTTATTCTTGTATCGATTTGTAATATTTTCTGTAGCTATGTGGTATAAAATAATAATAATAATAATAATAATAATAATAATAATAAAAATATATATGAAAAACGTTTGAGCATAAACAATTATGTCGACATTACTTTTGTACCTAGACTACAACCATGGTCAAAAATATTCGACCAATTTCGAGCTTTTTCAGTATAACTCTGCACCACAAGCGATAATTTGAAGGAGATATATTTACTTGCTAAGACAGCGATTTTCGCGCGAATTATCTAAATAAGTCTTGAGCCTTCTATATGGCTCTTGGGTGAATGAGTGAAAACCACCCAGCTCCCTTCTTGGCTGTTTTTGTAGCCCTTTAGAGTGGCTACAAAGGGGAATCACCAAAAATGCCCTTCCGCGATTTCGTTTCTGAAAAATGGCATGACAAATGGAAAGTGAAAATCTGAAAACTGCTCAGTTTTACTCTAAATGGCAAATATTTTTGTCCACGATTGTAGGGACTAGTCTGATTTTTAAGATTTTTTATAGAACCGGCATCTGTTTTGAAAATCGAGAGGTAAATTTTTCCCGAACGGCTTTTTTCCTTAAAGCAGTGAGTATTGTAAATGAAGGAATTAGCAGCCCCTGCCAAATAACCGCCCCTGCCCAAATAAGCACCCTAAGATAACAGCATTTTTTTCAATAAGCGCTCATGTATATATTAGGGGCAGTTGTTATTTATGCGATTAACAACCTAAAATATTCATTCATGTTTTTTCAACACTTGTAATCTCATCAAGTAACACTCGAAATATACACATAAAAATACATTCTCCTTCTCATTATAAGATATAATTAGCGCCCCTGCGTAAATAAAGGCCCTTGCCGAACACGCGCCCTCTCCAAAGCCTGACTTTCCAAAAAGCGTCCGTGGCGATAATTTTGCTATTTACGGAATATGAGCCCTTGATTTATAACGGTCATACAGACTGGCATTGTTGTTTACGGATCTAGGGTAACAAAAGCAATAGTTTCAAATATTCTAGGGAAAATATCCGACTTGCTATCAGAACAGGCCAACTCGTTTCATAAACCTTTTTTGGGCCAGGAACTAGTCTGAGGTCCATGTTCTTATCAAGCAAAAATCATTTAGTTGCTCAGCTTGGGTTAGTGTTAATTAGGAAAATGTAAAAGTGATCCAAAATTTCAACTTAAGCTTCTCTAAAATACATTTATACCAAAAATACAAATTACTTCTAAAGTTTTGAAAGTGGCTTGTTAGCTCATGACTCAACCCTCTAGTTGCTAATTAATATAAATATTAAAGGATACACGTTTTTTTTATTATAAGAATATACTCTATAAGAATATTTATTTATGATGAAATTGGGCAAAAAGTTAAGAACGTAATAAGAATATGTTCATCTTAAAAATTTGTTAAAAAGTTGAGGAAACTGTATTTAAGAATGATTTTTGTACTAAATTTGTACCCTGTGGTCTTTTTTGCTGGGTTTTTGTTGCATTATTCCCATTATCTATCAAATATGTTGCAAAATAGTTAGTTTAGGTCTTTCCATATCCTCTGTTAGGACCTCTGCGGATAATATAAGGTCGGTAACGGTGTTAAGAATGGGTTAAGAATAAAATTAGATGATTTTGCCTTAAAAGCTAAGAATTTTCATGATGACAGAAAAAAACACCATTCTTACAAAAAAAGCGTGTAGTCGCCTATGAAACGTGTCCTGATCAACCACTTCATAAAAATAGGTCTAATATATGATTTTTTTGATGACTTTAGTCAGAATTGGTTCAATGGTTCAATTTGCTTAGTAGTAGCTTCATGTCTTCTGATGGTCTATAGCTCTACTCGTGTTACCATGCAAACCTCCTATAATTCGAATTCTTTAGCCCCTGAACATGTGATTTATATGAATTCGAACTTCTGTGATTCTAGTACCTTAACAGAGGAAATTATTTGTCGAAGATATTTGTGCGTAATTTATTTTTGCGGATGGAGGGGTTAAAAAATGGCTTAACCCTAATCCAGCTGGGGGAGGGGGGCGGATTCCAGCCCCCCCTCCTTGTAGTTTTTCTGATATTACTCTAAAACTAAACTTTGTGACTTTGAATAAAATTTATCTGGGAACATTTTAATCAAAAATGTTTTGGTGATCACGCCCACTTTTGCCATGGCAACGCCCATTTTCAGCTCCGGTAGGTCGATTTTTTGGTCCAATTTGGGTCGAAATCCCAATTTTGGGCCCAAATTACCTGCAAGTCCCAGTAATCCGAAAGCACTTTTTTGACGACCTAGCGGACAAAACACAATGACGTCATCAAAATGTGATGACGTCATTGGTCAAATTTGGTACCAAAGTGTTCAGAATAAGTTTGTTTACAACTG
>JANSTP010265416.1:0-10885 GCA_025330745.1 Cladonema radiatum | reverse complement strand
TTTTTTGTGTAAAGGGAGCAGTTATTATTTCTGGGATTAAAAAACAAAAAAATTCCTTCTTCAAAATAATTTGTTCAATTTTTCATCTCACCAAGCGTCTGACTATTCATTCTATACAAAGATAGATTTCCTTGTCGCGATAGGAAGATTTAATAAACGCCCGTGGTTAGATAACCACCTTTCCTAAAAAAACGCCCCCTTCAATGTATTCCTGCAAAAAAAACTTTATTACACTTTGAAAAGCAATTCTTCAGCCCTGTTAAAAAGAATTCTTAAATTGCAGAGTTCTGTTCTACAGAATACCACGGTATAAAGAAGTTGTTTTTCACCAGTTTTTGTTAATTGGTTTCTTTAACCAAAATGGGATACTAAATTGGCATTATACAGGGTTCTCCAACAACAAATCATTCCAAGGAGACTCGAGACAAAACACTTTTATATGCATTCATTGATACCTCAAAATTTAAATTGAAATGTAAGATATGAGGGATTTTATTGCGTTCTGTTGAGTTCTATGACTAGTTTGTCAAATAAACTAATTTAATATCACTTTATATTTAATGAGTCTTGGTATTATTACTTTCATACGCTAAAGTATTTGATACAAACAATACCGCTCGCTATTTTGATTGCAATGGAACGCCTGAAGACTTAGGGGGGGGGGTGCTTTTGAACTTTGCCACCATGCCACTGATTGAAACAATCATGTTTAATATCCTCCATCATTGGAAATGTTTTCGATTTTCATTTTCAGCAATGTACTTCAATGAAAGATAGAGAGATGAGGTAGTAACTCGGTTGACGTGTTCTATTAGCCATTTATAGGACGACTGAATTTTCCTACGAGCGACCAAAATATGATATTGATCATAATTTAGTACTCAAAGTGGGCGAGTGCCAAAAAAGTTAAGTTCCATCTCTTGTTATAGTGGAAAGTCTTGTAATACCCAAAATTCAACGAACAAGGTAATCTAATTTTTGAAATCTCCCTTTTGTCGATAAGCTTGATTTTGCTGTCATATTATGGTAAATTAAACCTGCTATAAAAATCTTTACCATCATAGAATCCAATGACATCTTACATAAATCTAGATATCTATCCTTGCTTCGTGCCTTGAAGCCAATGTAAAACCGAAAGTAATTACATCATTTTGCTTCCGTCATTTTTATTAAGGGCAAAACATTACGATTTTATAGTAGTAAATTTGTGAAGTTAGCCTGTGTTTGCCACTCAATTTGGGGTTTATGGAAAGTCTAATCTTTGCATGCACCATTAAAGCTAATCTAACACTTTTGACTGTTAAATTCATGTTTTTGATAAAAAATATGGATCTGTTCTGGTAGTTTACAACATCACCATATAGTTCAAATATGATATACAGTATCCTCTTACAAACCTTTTCTTCCCGTTCTTGCACTGTTCGCTAAGTTTTTGCCCTCAATAATAAATAAATAACTTAAATATTTTCAAATAACGTGGCCTCACATCTAGCAATTAAAATCCTCGAAAGACAGCTATCTAGATAGGCGGTTATGATGTTATTGCTAGAAAGTAGCAAATTCAACGTGTGACTGTTTTTGCTTAAGGGTTGATTCCACGATATTCTTTTTGCAGAGCAAACATTTCAAGAGAAAACTTTTGTTAATATACAGTTGAATGTTATTTGTTCGTTTTCATTTCCAAATCTTATGATAGTTTCTTCTTTTTCTTGGCGATAGTGAGTTAAAAAAGTTTTCAAAGTCTAAATTCATTCACGGGAAAGTCACATTGTCATCTACCTTATCGGCGAAAATTTAGTCGGGAAAAAGTGACGAAATTTTTCGAGTTTGACGAAAATTTTCCCGGACGAAATTTTTTGGTACTTAAAGGTTTGACCAAGATTTAACTACAAGTGACGAAAATTTTCCGGGACGAAATTTTTTGGTACTTAAAGGTTTGACCAAGATTTAACTACAAGTGACAAAAATTTTCCCAGACTAAAATTTTCCTCGCCAAAAATTTCCCCTGACTAAGTTTTCCCTGATAAGGTATTTTAATAAATCTCTTTTACGGGTTGCTAACTTTTACAAAAACGGCATCCTCTGCGAAATATGTAACCGCACCCAGTCATGTTTGTTTTCATTATTCGTTTCCAGGTAATATATTTGTTTTCAAGGTTGCATATTTTGTTACATATTTCTATAGATTTCAGTGTCTTGAGTTATAACTAAAATTTTGCATGATAATTTCTTCTTCCTAGTTTATACATTCAAATTGTTAAATTTGTAACTAAATTTGTAACTAAATAAAATCTCTTTAAAGCTGACCTTATTTCTGTATTCTGTCTTAGCGAGATTTGCTGCTATTCAGAAAGTATCCTGACCGCTGCGAAGTATTGATCATTAACGCTGTAAATATGCCATGTGAAACAAGAAGCAATATTATAACTGTCGAAAACACCATCTAAAGATTATTGGTAATGAATATTTAACCATATTGCGGACACAATTAACATTATATGCGATAAGATACGAAAATTGGATTTCAAAATATTGCAAATGTTACTGATGAATAAATTATTATCTCCTTTATTGTCAAGTGACTCAACAACTAGGGAAATATTTGTTATAATATACGCTTCTCTGTGAACAAGTACAATATATGGAATAAAAATAAAAATCTTACTTCTCGTCAATAACCCAACTTCAGTGCTCCACAATACGCTTTTTTTGTTTTTTTTTATTTTTGCCCTTTGCGTTTGGAATCAGTTGTTTACTTCCCTATTTGAACAGTGAAACAGTGAAATCTCCGAATAGCAGACATCTGCGGGTCTTGTTAAAAGTGTCCGACTGGGGTTACAGAACCATCCGCCCAATAAATTTGAACAATTAAATTTTAAACACAATTACTTTTATTCCTTGAAATAAACAGCGGCATTGAAACACCGTAACTCTTCCTTTATGAAAGATATAAAATTAACGACCATAAGTCAGGGACGGAATAATATGAAAAGTTTTAATAAATGAGAGCAGAAATTAGGCTACACTGAGCAGAAGCAGCTCTAAAATTATGGGAATTAATTGCGCATAGAGTTTAGAACAAGTGAAAACGCGTTTGCTATTTTAAATCGTTAACATAGACACATAAGTCCCAATTTCTTATCACGTTGTAAGTCTGTGAAGTTCTTTAGCGCCAATAGTCATACTGTATCTGTGCACTCGAAATCTGTGAATTTCGGATGCCAAAGTACATTTTCCCATGTACTGTTCTTCCAACTACAAACAAATGTAACAACGCTGCCATGAGGTAACCAAAACTCAGTAGGCTAGAATAGAAATTTTGACTAGGCTGCATAAATTGGCAAATACGGTAATTTTTTAATGGATAAAAAAGAACGAGTAAAACTGACCAATATCCCACGACCACTAATTTACCTTGGAATAGTTGGCCAGCATTGAAACTTTTAAAAAAATTTACTTTAAGTTTGCTTTCAGGTTTTCAAAGTATGCTCATGTTTAAAGTGCCACTAGAAATAGTATTTGTAAGAGACAGTCGCTACATTGTAGTTCATGGTTTATGTTTCAATTCTGACTATCAACAGTCGTTTTTTCCTCACCAAACACCTAAAATTTAGTCAAGAAATAGTGATAAATTTCATGTGCAAGTGACATCACATCTTTTCTTTTTTTCATGTAGGGTTAATTTAGCAAAAATGAGCTTCGTAAATATTATTTCAGATAAATCTTGCCGAGTTTCAAAATTTGAGGCTACATATTGACCATGCCGTTCAGGCAGGAGCGTAGTTCCTGTTTGAATTTATCGTATGACATATTTTAGCACTATTTCGCACCCCCCGCCAAAAAAAAAAATAATAAAAATTCTATTTTTCCTCTGCAAAACAAAGGTTTCATTAGTTCATACGCAAAGCCTGTTAAAGTTGTCGTATCTGCGTTAGACCAGCACCAGCTTCTAGTCCATTTGCATCACATATTTGCAGTACGGAAGAAGATCAGAGTTTTCCCGTAATGTACCGACTTCAGAAAATTCCACTAGGAAACTAAATTTATAATTAAGAGACGGAGTAAATATTTTTTATTTTTAAACCCAAAATACTTAAAGTTCCTGAAATTATTATCTACTTCCGATTCTAATTGCTTTTTAAGAAAACGCATGTTACTTTTACGTACTTGTATTGGCTTACAATCATGGACAAAAATACTGTAGACAATGAGTAAATTCTGCCAGTTTTTGGATTTTCCATTTTACATCAACATGGGTTTTTTCAGACCAAAAGTTAGAAAACTGGAATTTTGGCGATTCCCCAATTAAACCTCCTTAATGGGCCGGGATATCACCCAAAAAGGACGTAGGCTCAAATCGCTGTCTAACAGGGTATGTAGATTTCACATAATTTATCGCTTGTGGTGCCAATTTTTACAAGAAAGACTTGAAAAAGTCTACAATATTTTGACCATGATTGTACGCTTGCCTCATTCTCCTGATTTACTCCAAGTATGCAATGCTTTTGGTCAGTGGGTTCCCAATTCCATATTTGTCAAGAACAGACTAGAAGCTCTTCGAATTCTTGCCAATAGGTTTGAAATTTCATTCACCTTATTAATGATATAATTTAGGTTAGAGAAAAAAACAAAAAACAAATGTTCTCACTGCAGTTTCTGAAAAAGAAAGAAAGATTTAACATGTCGTGTTTCCTACCATGATCCTTAAAATAAATGATGAGGGAAATAAAAGATGTGGTTTCATATCACTGAGATATTTATATGAAAAGAATACAACGAAACACGTATCAAAAAATAAAAACGTATAATGTCAGAAAAGACTATGCCAACTTTGAAATTAACAAAATATGAAAACTGCAATTGAAAAACTGCTCACTGCGAAAATTTTAGAATTTCAATAAATCTAAAACATAGGTTTAATTTGTTTTCATAAAGTTGAAGTATTAAAATCGAAAAAATGTAATAAACAATGTGTCAAATATCAAAACAACATTTCAAATTAGACTAAGCCCATACTGATTAACATATGCAAACCCCAGTCAAAAAATTTTAGAATTTCAATAAAACATAAAATTTGGTTTCATATCGCTCAGATATAATTATGATAAAAATATATTAAAAACATAATGTCAGATAACACTAAACTAACGTTAAAATTATTAGCAAGATATGCAAACTGCGTTTGAAAAACTGCCGACGTAGTAAATATCCGAATTTCAATAAATCTACAACATAACTATCAGGTTGTTCGACTGTCTAGACCAGACCACTAACTACGAGGATGCGGTTAGTACATTTAAATTTTGAAATTAAATTGAGGACCATTGTCTTTTTTATTTTTAAAAAACTGTAAAATCACAAAAGTTCAGCAAAAGTGTTCTAGATTCATCATTCTTTCCAAGAGCAACAAAAATGATTAAAAATAATTTTTCCAAATTCTTCACATAATTAATGTTTTGAATTTGAACATGATGATCTTGTTTAGTCACTCGAACCATACAATAGAGAATTTTATTAAAACATAAAAAAGACTTCACCAGACTTCATTTTTGTTGAACACAAGTTCAATATTTCTTAAATCAAGAAGTTTGTCTCCAATTTGGTCTTCTGATAACTCGTTACTTTTAAATATTTTCAAAATAATGTCATTAATGACTACCCACCACATCTCCTTCTTCTCGTAAATGAACAACACTTCAGCCGTAACAGTAACTGGCAAACTGCGCACCTTTGAACAACTAGAGCAATGTTCGCATTTTACTCGTTCATCTTTGGAGCTGACATGATGATTATTATTATTTTTTTTTTTTTTTTTTGCAAGAATTACATGAAAAACATTTTAGCACGTTTCGGACCAATAAGAATTCCTTTACACTTACTGCGGCATTATTTTGAATGAGTATGGCCCCTCCCTTGATATTTTCAACTTCTTGATTAATTTCCTCGTCTGTATTGTTTCGAGAAGACACAAGGTAGATATTACCCTTGTATTGTTTAGGTAGCATGTGCCTGAGCTTGTAAGTTTTCCCCGAAGTTAACTTTGAAGCCATATCTTTCCACAACCGACAACTAATTGTACCTGTTTTATCTTCCAAAATGCAATCTTCTTTAATTTCTACTGCGCCATATCTTGTTTGAACGGTTTTTAAAGCGTCTCCTCCCATCGACAGCTTTGCGCTAACAGACAAAAAATCATGTGGATTCAGTTCCATGGTTTTAATATCTCTGATATTGAAATTCTCTGATTTTCGCACAGCGCACTCTTTCTCGATTTTTTCTTAAACGTACTGTTGAGTTCGAACGGTACTTCCCGATGGTTTATTTGATATACTCCACAGTTATCTCCAAATACCAAAGAATCGTCTTTTGACGATATGGTAGTGTCGATCTCTACGGGAGATTGCACAACTTCTAAACTCTTGAGCTTTTCGTATGAATTGCTATTGTATCCTAGAATTTCAGTCGTTGCACTTTAACTGGTTTCAATAAATAAATTATAGGATAAAACACCTTTTCATGATTTCTTCTTTGGCGTAACCTTATGTAAATAGCCGATTGTGCTGCTTCTTTTCTTTGGGGTATCTGACATATCTAAAATAATGTCACACATTTCATTTTTCATAAAATAATCCGAACATTAATGTTTTAAAATAAAATAGGATATTTACTGATGAAAAACGGAAATCAACCCTACCTGGTTAAAACAATGAAAATCCGCACTGAAGTGTAACAGCTTTCGTGATTGAATTAAAAGTATATCTTCAACAAACTTAAGTTGTATGTTACTTATGTACGCTAATAAACTAAGGATCAAAGGTCATGAATTCAGTGTAATATGATTAGTAAAATGTAAGGAGATTCAGAATGGGAGAGATACAAAGCAGCCACTAAGCTAGAATGCTTGTCTTCAAGAGAGAGCGAATATACAAGATCCGTAATCATATAACAAAGATCAGAATAACATAAATAGCATGGTTCGGAATAACCGCGTACGGACTTCATATAAGTATTCATATGTGTAACGCGAGGTATACAACATCCCCCTTTTTCAATAAAACGTTTGACAATCTTCATGATGTTAGCGTCTACATAAACGTAGTTTATACATGCTGAATTTACGTGCTTTCAGCGACATTCATAGTTTGACAACTGACTTGGCATTTTCACAGTACGACCGGAACGCGTCGTGGTTGGCTGCGATACATGCGGCACATTAACAATTGGCTGTGGTGGCCTGTCATCCTCAGGATCAGACTGTTGGTACGGTACAGTATCGGAATCAAAGTCTGACTGAGGTAAAAGGTTGTCATTGGTAGTGTCTGAATCGAGATGAAACGTCTCTTCTGTTTTCAGTAGATGTTTTCGGTTGCGCCTGAGTGTAGTACCTTTGTCAGTATATACCTGATAGGAGCGAGGCTCTTTCAGTTTCGCAAGAATTTTGGCCTTGCGGAACCAATTTTTTCCATCATGTAAACGAACGTATTCACCAGGTTTTAGTTCTGATAACAATCTCCTTTTTTTCGGTGACGTTGCTGGTTTTGAACTGCGACGTTGATTTTTCGGGTTATGTGTTGTAAAACATGGTATTATGTTACGGACGGTTCGATTAAAGAAGGCGATGGCGACGTTGGAGATGTTCGAAGTGAAAGAAGCACTAAAAAAATATCTTCATCATTTGAAATCGCACGCTTCATGGTTTTCTTTACTGTTTGGATAGTCCTCTCGACGAGACCGTTACTTTCGTGATGGTGCGGACTGGTGGGAGTGTGGATAATGTCCCAATTTTTACAGAAACAGTTATACTCATGCGATATAAATTCAGGACCGTTATCGGATAGAATTTCTTTCGGGATGCCATAACGTGAGAGAATATTCTTGGTATGATGGATCACAGTACTACTTTCAGTGTCAGGTAAATGACTGAAGTCGAAAAATTTTGCTGTAAAATCGATAACGATAACATAAGTGTGGCGATCAATGTAAAAAAGGTCAGTTGCAATTTTCGTCCAAGGAACGTCAGGTATGTCCTGGTGGAGATGCGGTTCAGGCAGTTGATGGTTTTTGAATTCTTGACAGGTAGCACATGAACGAATGGAGTGCTCTAGGTGGTTGGTTGTTCATACTTGGCCAAAACAAAGATTCGCGTGCTCGTGCTTTAATAGTTTCGATTCCTGGGTGGCCGGTTTGTAATATGCTTATCATTTCTTGGCGAAGTGCTTCCGGAACAACGATACAGTTATTTTTAAAAACCAAATTATTGTGTGTAGAAAGTTCATCACGGTAAGTGAAGTATGGCCAGAGAGATGGATTGGTTTGGTGGGCATAATTTGTCCATCCACTTTTGATTTGTGAGATCACCTCTTGTAATAATGGATCGTGGACGGTAGAGGATTGAAATTGCTTGAATCTTTGCTCGCTAATCGGAAGGTTCGAAGCGATGGAATGAATGAATGTTTGCATTCGCTTTCAGGGATCTCTGGTGTTGAATCACACAAACATCTTCTTGCCTTGAACGTGGTTGATGGTGAAATTGTAGCGTTGGAGATGTAGTAGGAAACGTTGAAGTCGTGGCGGAGCTTTGGTCAAAGGTTTACTAAAGATTGATTTCAGTGGAAGGTGGTCAGAATCCACTTGAAATTGCTGTCCATAGATATACTCATGGAACTTTTGTCAGGCAAAGAAAAATTGCTAATGTTTCGGACTCGAGTGGGCAGTAGTTTCGTTCGGCAGGTGTAAGTGATCTTGAAGAAAATGCGATGGGGTGCCAGTTGTTATCATGGCATTGTTCTAGGATGGCACCTAGGCCTTCTTTCGAGGCATCACATGAAATTTTGATTGGCAATGTTGAATCGAAAAACTTCAGTGTAGGTGCATTTGTTACGAGCTTTTTCAAACGTTGGATTGCTGCGAGTTGTGGTTGATCAAGAACATAATGGCTGTCTTTTTCAAGGAGTTTTCGTAGAGGAGCTGTTTCTGCGGAGAGATTTGGAATAGACTTTCCTAGGTAGGTAATCATTCCCAAAAAACGCTGAAGTTCCTTTGTTGTTGATGGATTTGGCATTTGGGTAATAGCTGCAACTTTATTGGAGTCGGGTTTGTCCGTAATTTTATTAAAAATTCGGAGAGGTAATACGTTAGCTTGAGCACCGGTATCGATTTTATATCTGAATTTGGAGTTGTTTGTTTGAAGAATAATATTCCAGTCAGAGGATTCATCGGTTTGGAGTGGATCAATGGTATGGATGTAATAACTTTTTGCTTTGGAGCAATTGGATGAGCTGGATGTTATCGATCCCATGAAATATTCACTTTCAGAGTCGGATGAGTCAGGTGGTGGAGATTCCGGCTGGACATATCGGATTTTTCTTTCTTTTTTGGCAGGAAGAAGCGGTTTCGTGGATTCTTTACTACGGCAACACTTTGCGAAATGGCCGGTTTTGTGGCAATTGTTGCATTTTTCGGAGTAAGCAGGGCAGGCACCTCGATAATGGCTACCTTCACAAAATTTACATTGGCGAATGAGCTCGCGAGAACTGTTTGAGTTTTGATGAGGATGATAATGGTGAGAATTCGATGTTGGACGGCGATGATGTGATGCATGTTTATTTACTTGATCGATTGATTGATCAGTAGAGGAAGATTCAGCTTTTTGTTGAAGTACTTTGGTTTGTTTTCTGCATGCTTCCGTAGTTTTTTAAAACTCTTTCAAGATCAATGTCACTTTCCCGTAATAATCGTTCTTGTGACGTCTTGTCAATAATGCCAATTATAAGCAGACCTTTTATTAATGAATCTGTTAATTGACCGAGCTCACAATCTTCACTTAATTTTCGAAGGCGTGTGTAGAATTCGTCGAATGGCTCCCCTTCAAGTTGTCGAGCAGTTGAAAAAATTGAACCGAAGGAAGGTTAGGATTTTTTGGGTTCAAAATATTCGTCAAACTTTTGCAATATTAGGTTGTAATTCATGTTATTTTCATCTTCAGTATAAGTAAAAGTCTGGTGAATATCACGTGCAGGTTTTCCCATACAATGAAGAAGTCTTGAGGTCTTGATGATATCTGCTTTTTCAGCTGATTCGGTAGCTTGTAAATAAAACGTAAAATCCCTTTTCCAGAGTTTCCATGTTTCTGCAAGATTCTTTGAATCGTCGAAACGAATTTCAGCAGGAGGAGTTAAGAAATCCCACTTCTGACACCATGTAATATGATTAGTAAAACGTAAGGAGATTCAGAATGGGAGAGATACAAAGCAGCCACAAAGCTAGAATGCTTGTCTTCAAGAGAGAGCGAATATACAAGATCCGTAAATATATAACAAAGATCAGAATAACATAAATAGCATGGTTCGGAATATCCGCGTACCGACTTCATATAAGTATTCGTATGTGTAACGCAAGGTATACAACATTCAGTACATGTAACTTTATTTATTTATTTTTCGGTTCATGTGACGTTATTCTGTGCCCAGTGACCATTGACTTTTAAATCAAAGGTTTTCTTGAATAAAATAACGTCACAATAAAGGGAGGAACTAACTTGTTTAAAAACTTTTAGCATGAAAGAATATATACTTTTTACATTACCAGCTGGCAAAGCTATTTTAATTCTGACAGAAATGTGTGTGTGTGTCTTATTAAAATGAATACCATTGCGTAACTGTAACCATACTTTAATTATTCTATTTTATTTTTTATTTTTTTTTTTAATTATTGTACTCTACCTTAACCTTTTCTATCAACACTTATTCCTACGAAGTAAAACTGAGGATTTTTTAATTTAAATAGATAATTTAAATTTTTTCAAAGTTTTTGCTGTTAAATAGTAATTCAATAACCTTGGAATGATAAGTTTGCTTACTCTTCTATTCATTATTTACATATAATT
>JANSTP010265394.1:0-10887 GCA_025330745.1 Cladonema radiatum | reverse complement strand
ATATTTCTTCTTTTGTTAACGCTTCAAGTACAATCTGTTGAGTTTTTTCATCAAGTGTGAAAAGCAATGCAGGACCTTGTTTTTTTTGATCGAGATCAGTAAATTCACACCAAATGTCTAACAACTTTATCCAATCATCATAGGATTTTGACTTGCTTAAGAGAGGTGGCGTTTTATTACTGTTTGTAGACATTTTTAATAGTTACTTGTATTTTTGAGTTAAGGGCTCTCTTTATTTGATTAAGTTATATCCTCTGCTACCATGTAAAATATGGAAATAATAGTAGAATTAAGTATGTAATACTCACATTAGTGTCCTATGCTTGTCTTCGTCTTCATGTCACGTATTGTAAATGTCATAAAGTCAAGCACGTCGTATTAGTAATGTTGGTAATGTCTTTTGATTAATCAATGTCTTCTTTTAAGATAAACGCAATTGTATTACGATGAATATAAATCAAAGTACGATGAACATAATATTAATATAAAACTAAATCCATAAACCATAACCATTAACAGCCATTAATAATAACAATAACCAGTGATCCAGTTAATCCAACATTAGTATAAAAGAAGGTGGCAGTCACTTTATTATTAAAACATTTATATTTGAATCTAAATAAGGTGACACACTAATACTAACAGGGTTACAATGTTCATAGAAATGGCTTCTTTATTAAGAAACATTTAGGAATTTATCAATTTATTGTAAATAATTAGATCTTATATCATTATTATTACAGAACTTGTGGGCCTGTAATTCAACGACAGATCAAAAGTATATTGAATCAAATTGAATCACAAATAACAAAAATAAAAGGTGAAGATAAACTAATAAATCAAAACACAGAAGGTTGGCTAGACTTACATGGAATACTAGACAGGACATTGGCTCCAAAATAGTGTTACGATTCACCTCATGGCTAGCCATATTATTTCTTGTTAGTCAACATCGTCAACAAGCTGCAATTTTAAAAACTGAAGTAAAACAAAAGTGCAATTCTCTCTCCAAGTTGCTATAGGATTTTGCATTAGCAGGCTAACAAAAATGGAAATCTAATTGGTCATGCATCATGTAACCAAACAAAATGCTACTTTTCCTGTCTAGTAATCTATGTCAGTCTATGGAAAAAAACAAGGAGGTAAGAGAAAGAGAAGGCTGGAACCTCCAGGAAGGTAGGAATGTAGATGAAAATAGACAGTGCTTACAGAAAATTATACTACCACAATTGTCCAATTCTGAGTAAAAATCCAAAATGTAACATGATATAACGAAATACAAAGTCCTAGTAAAATAATTACAAGGAAATATAAAACGAAAACTAAGATAATATTATTTCATTCTACCTCCTTCATTTGTTACTTATTACAAGGAATCTGTTTGCTATGAAATTTGATCTCTTTGTGATTTGTTAACTACTTTTCATGTTTTGTTGAAGTATATTATAGTTCTACCTCTGGTGAATTGCACTATCATTCTTAAATAGTTGATTTATAATTATAACTGATTTACAAATTCCCATATTTTTAGTGCATGTTTCTACATCACAAGAATTGATTTATGTTGGTCATCCTTTTGTATACAAAGATGCGAAAACACTTGATATAAACCAAGAAAATACAACTGTTAAAGTTTGTGTTGGTTCAGGTGATTTTCAATATGTTGATTATCAAAGTTATCAAGAATGGGTTCATAGTCAAAATAGATTCATGGATACTTATAACTTGTTTAAAGAGCTACAAGCATTTAATTTTGTTGAGAATGACAATATCGATCCAGTACTTTTAACATTAAAATCATATTTAAAAATGACAAATGATGACGGATTTGCTGTTTATGGATACCATTATGCTGAACATATCAATAAGTTTAAAGGAGGTGCATTTCCGAAACAAACATCAGATGATCATTATTTTTGTTTTCTTGCAAATGATAATGTTGTATTATACATAACAAATAGTAATCATGGAGCAAGTCAAGCGTTACATGAATCAACAAAGAATATCCAAATATCAAATACTCTTCATGAAGAATTGAAGGATGTTATTCAAATAAATGTCATTATTGAGGAGGACGGCAACTCATACTGCAAACCATGTCAAAAGAATAATTTATATGTTCAGCAACATACCTTGATTAATTTAGATACCTTCAAAGATTGGTATAACAAAAGTTTTTCAACTTTAGTTCAAAAACTAAAGAAAATTGCAAAGTTAACAAAATCATCAGTTGATGCATGCACAAGCGTTAAGAAGAAAATGATAACAAATGAAGCTTTGATCAATAATTCCCTTCCATCGTTTTGTTTATATCCAGATGATCAAATGGAAGAATTGAAGAAACTTGTTCTCTTATCTCCAACACAATATGAAGCTATTCACTCAAATAAAAACCATATCCTTTTGCGAGGCTCCTATGGAAGTGGTAAAAGTCTTGTTTTGCTCAATTTATTTGAAAGAAAGGTTAATTCTGCAAGCAGCAATGATATTTTCTTTTTGATATGCTGTGATCATCAATCAAAATATGAGCATACCATGAGAATTGTAGCAGAAAAATATCCACAAAAAATGATAATAGTAATAAATGCGAACATGTTAAATGAAAAAGTAACTATCCTAATTCCAAGTATTTCCAACATTTTGAAGCATGTTAAAGCAGTTTGGAAAGATAAAACTGTTCATCTATTTATTGACGAGTATGATGCTTCCTATATAGACTACGATGAAGTACTAAAACTGGAAAAAATTCTGTGGGAATTTCAAAATTCCTGTATTGTTGTTGCTGTGCAATCTATGTTAGAAGAATTTGTTGAAGGATATGACAACGTAAAAAATGATCTTGATCTTGGATACCAATTTGGCTCACTGTCAGAGAAAACTTCATTTTCCATATTTTTACTTGAATATGGATTGCGGTCTTCTACAGAAATAAATGAATTTATGAAAGTTACATCTCATATACTAGAGGAAACTCATTGTTCATCAAATCATGCAGTCTATTTTAGAAACTCGGAATATAGAATTGTTGACAAAGAACTTGGGAGGGAAAATCATCAGCATGATCGCAGTAAGAGCTACCTAACAAGGTTTTCATTCAACCAAAATTTCAGTAATGGACATGCAGTCAGGTGTGGTCCAGTACAGGTTTACTATTGTGATAAAGAGAAGTGTCCAAATTATTCCTATATGTTCAACTTTTACATGGAAGTCCTTACATACATAGTTTTTGATGAGGATGAAGAAGACGATAGGTTTGTGATTTGTACATCCGATGATGAGTTATATGCAAGTGTCTACTTTTTCTTGGTTGACTATTGTAGACATGACTTTATAACAAACGTAGCAGAGTTTTCAAATAATGCCAAAAATGTTTTTGGAAAATGTTTTAAGCTTCTTCTTACTGATTATGCATCTGTGAGAGGATTTGAATTCAAGAACGTTATTTTTATGTTTCCTATGGACCAAAAGTATTTAAAATACCGAATCATTGAATGTTTTTCACGTGCAACTAAAAAACTTTATGTGATAACTGACAACCTAACGCGCTCTACTGACACGTTTCATGTACCGCTGATTGATGCATGGAAAAAAATGGATACAGTCAATTTTCATGAGTTTGATTTTGGTAAAAGTAAGCTTTTTGTGCTCTCTCGTGACAAGACCGTGTTACATGCTGAAGTCTATAATTTGTCAGAATATTACTATTCCTCTAAAAGGTAGGTATACTATGGTTGTCTGTCTAAGTTGACTGTTGTATATTTGTCTGTTTGATTATGTTGCCATTCATTAATTTATTTAATGTGGCCTCTCAATATAACGAACCCCCACTGGGCACATATAATTGTTTGTCAATCTAAGAGTTCATTATACCAGATGGGAAAATCCAAATGTTTGCCTTCAAAGGGACATAGAGCTTAGTTTGTAATGTTGAGAGTTTGTTATATTGGGGCTGCTCAATATCGAGATTTTATTGTATTCATTATTTATTTGGATTAATCAATCAATGATACCAAGGTTTTGATTGGCAAGTAAGCTGAAATCTGACTTTGTTTCTGCACTGAAAAAGCTGAACTTGAAAGTCATATTTTCACTGATTTAACCCAATTTATGCTAGGGCTCTTTGAGGATTTCATGAACTGGGGGTGTGGATATGATATGCTAATGATATGGTAATATAACTAGGCACATAATTAAAACAGCTGTTCTTGAGTATTACAAAATAATTTTGGTGTTATGACACCATCAAAAAATAATGAGGTCGTTGTTTTTCTGACCAACGGTTGAGCAAAATTGACCGAAACAGGCCTAAACTTTGAAGGCCTGGTTCTCTGGATGTACAAAAGTTTTTTTCACATGGTTTCCTCAAACATCTTCAAATCCTAAAGGCTCTCACATATCTTTGGTGTTTCCCGTTAATCACCCTGGAAATCTGTTCTCTTTTCAGGGATTGGGCCAAAAAACGGCTTATTGGGCTTGGTCAAGAATTTTTTTTTACCAAAGTGTTGGCAGATATTTTTTCTAAAAATCAAAAGCTTTTACAGTGTTTTAAAATTTCAGTTTTGCAGTTTTGAACAAAATTAACAGGTTTTGGTGGAACCCACCACCTCCCCCAATCATTAGGGTTAAGAATTAACAATATATCATCTCAGATTTATTAAAAATATAATAGGATTAATTGTTAATGCTTCAAATTTCAAGCCTTTTAATTTCAAGTTTCCAACATTTTTTTTTGTTATAGGTTTGCGTGGAACTGCTGCACAAAAGCAATAGAAAATAAAGATGACTGTTCAATGAATGCATTACATGGTACCTCATTGTTTTGCATTTTTAATGTATTGAGTTTGATTTTATTTTTTCAATTTTCTATATATTTATCTTCTGGACTTTATGTTTTTTTGGTAAGTTTGGTAGGGCTGCTCATGTGCTAACGTTTTTTCATAGCTTATTCAAGGCTATTTATAATTGGTTGGATACTAGTTTATTTTGATAATGATTATGGAAAATCCTTAATGTATATCGGACAATGGCAAATGGTTCAAAATTTATTCTATGCCCTGCGTCATCGCTCTAATTTTTGACAAAATTTATAGGGTACTCTGTGTCCTGTGTCATTGCTCTAATATTTGAGCAAAGATAGGAAATAAAGCTAGTTTATAATGAGACATTGCACCCAATTATGGTGTATTAAATCTTGAAAGATAACAATGTGTCACTGGTTAATTTAATAAATATCGAACATGTTCATTTTATATGATATTCAGAATGTTTCGTTCAAAAATTACATATATGCTCATTGATAATTCCAAGAAATCTTTGCCACAAGATTTGGCATGGAGTGCTTATAGCTTTATTCAAAGATTCATTTTTAAGATATTTGGCTCTATTTTGTCAGAATCTTTAAGCCACGTAGCCCTAAATAATTGTATCTTTGTTTAGGAAAAAAGTATTTGATGACTTAGTTTGGTATATTTTGTCTATGACACATTTCGAAATGACATTTCGACAACTTGCCAACATTTTGTATATAATTGTTCAAAATTAATATTTTTAGCAATAATTTAAATAATTTATACAATTGTAATCAAGTGTAGCTTGACACAGCATTGGTACGGCTTCAAACAGTTGAAGCCCAGTAACTACTGAAGTTTCTAGCATTAGTTGGTGCAACAATTTTGTTGATTGATAAGATTCCGCATCAAATGCTTAGTTTTATGAATATGGTCCTCTACATACTTTTAAACTGATTATTTTAATTAAGGACTAGGACTGTCTAGAGCTATGATGCTTGGGTTACAAAAATGTTGATATGATTCATGATTTCATGCAAAAGCTTTGACAGAATAACCAACTTATTTTTTTCATGATGCAGTTTATAATTTAAAAATAGCAATTTATTTGAATTTCTAAGCTTAATAAAACGAAGTCCTGGTAGTTTGTCAGTTTTATTATGTGTTTATATGAGACAAATATTTTGTGAGAGTTGACCTGCAAAGCGGCTCTAGCATTATTTGTGTTTTCAATACTCATTTGTCAATTTTATTCCAACCGGAATTATTATGCTCAATATTGATTTGTTCTATGCATAGAAAAATAATAGAACATTTTTAGAAAACGCTCAAAATGAAAAATAAGAAAAAATAAATAATAATATTGATTGAATTTTATGGCCTGCCACATATAGAATATACAGTATATGCATAAAAAAATTAAAATATAAATAAAATATAACAAATTGCCTTGTTGATTTTGTATTTCTGCTTACTAAGTTAATTTTGTTTATCTCTCATTAGATCATTCTCTTATATTATAGGTCGCATTGATAGTGCTATCGATTATGTGTTATCAAATGACAATGTTCAGGTTTTGTATGAATTTATCATGCTCAACAAGTCAAATCTTGATTCTAACAGTTTCTCCCAAAAGTTATATCACTCTATAACTGGGAACTGTGCTAACTGTTGCTCAAGTTGTGAAATAAACATCACAGAAAAGATTTCAATTGAACTTTGGAATATTTATGAAAGTCATATTAATAATTTGGATGGCTCACAACTTCATTCTTGCAATTGTAGTGATGCTAATAGGCAGTTGTTAGAGCTAATGAACAAGTCTCCATTTTTTACGCGAGCAGTATGGACTTTCCCTCTACTAAGAATTGAAGGATGGAAATTTTTATTGAATAGTGGAGTATATGACAGAAAAGAAAAAATCACAAGAGAGATGTTGTTTCCAATTTTTTCTGAGATAAAAATTATTGATTTAGTGAAATTATTTTCGTTGCATAGCAAAGTAGATTTCAATGCATTAATTGATGGTAACAGTGCACTACTACATTTTGCAATAGAAAGATACGACATAGAATTTGTTAAGTTGCTATTATCGTACTATGAAATTGATGTTAATGTTAAAGATCGTAAGAATCATACCCCACTGCATTATGCTGTAAAACACAATTCTTATGCCATTGTCAAACTTTTACTTTCCAGTGATAAAATAGATATCAATGCGAAAGATGAGTGTGGATCAACACCACTTCATTATGCAGTGTGTAAAATGACATCTTTTGAAATAATAAGGTTATTACTGCAAAAGAATGCAGACATATATATAAAAGACAATGATGGCAATACATCAAATGATATTGCTGTTAAAAGTAAAAATTTCAAGCTCGTAGATCTGTTGAAGGACTATGCATTGACTCTTCAATGAGATAATGTTACAAATCTACAGTCTATCACTCCTAGATAGTATTGTTAGTTTCAGATATTTTATTTTATATTAACAGTCAATATAATCAACAGTTTATAGAATGTCAACAAGGATAACAAGATATAGAAGTGTTGTTTAAGCTGTAAGCATTTTGAAAAAAAAGTTGTGTATGTTTTTTCCTGTATGTCAATGTTTTTTATTAATTTATTTCTTTTAATTTTCGATACTAGTGCAGCTTGTTTATTTTTTATTTTTTTTAAGATGTTGAAGGATAACATGTTTTTAAAGCTCTGTTGCTACAAGGCTAATCAAGGATAATCATATTTTCTCAAAAATACAAAGAAATAATTGATAACTTTTTTTAATGGTCTCTGCTTATTGTGGTTACCCTCAACATTGAGTATATATTTTCTACTAGACATTTTAATGTTAGCAAATAAATTGAAAAAATAAATAGAAACCCTGTGAAACTTTGCCACTTTTTTACAAGTATGTGAATTTTCTTGACCAAACTCACAATCACCTTGCAAAATACACTTTTACCTTCAGTTAGAAAATTGTTAGACAAATTTGCATCATGATTTTAATGGTGTTTGGTGACAATTGCATGGAAAGAAGCCTCTAATAAAACTACTGTTTGAATTTATTTTTTCCGATATTCAAGTATAGAGCCAATGAATATTCATAGGAATGTTTTGACCTAGCTTCATGAATTTTTGTCTTTAGAAAGATAAAGCAAGTGACTAAAATCAAAAGAGATTTATGGATAAAATCATTAATAATTATTTTCTTGTATATCTAGAGTAAAAATTTTGATTCTGTTAACCAGAACGAACTTTTGATTCTTAAGAAAGTGATAAGCATATAATTTATCAATAGTTTGATTAAAATATCCAATTATAAAATATACGTTTCCAGCCATTTGTTTCCAATTTTTTTTATTGGAAAACTGCAGACGTTTCCTTGAAAATCTTTTAGGTTACCAGCCTCAATGGCCTTATTAGCAATTTCTCAAATATTTCTTATTCGAATTGTGCAGGATAATGAACTTTGAACGCAGAGATAAAGGTTCAATTACTTAATAAATTGTGAGATTGATTTATCATAGAGTTTTTATATGTATTATCTCTTCCATTCCATATTCCATACTCCTTTATATGAATCCAACATTTTGTGCCTCAGAATCCCTTATAAGCTAGAAACTTTATCTCTAAAGTTAGCTTATGTTAGGCTTTTCTTTACAATGAACTGTGGTGGTCTGAAATTTTTTGTTTCTCATAGAAAAAACTTATTGACTTAAAAAGTGACATATAAAACCATTAATTATTTTTAAAATTTCTGTAACTGCGCTTCATGTGGCTTTTTTAATAGTTGCTTTTAATGAATACTTTTTAAATAGTTTTAATGACTTCAATTTTGCAGGAAATTTGTACTAGTCCTTTTCATTTCTGCTCAATTTCATTCCTTTGCAACTTAGGAAACTTTATACCCTGTTGTTTTTATTGGAATTTATTCTCCAGTTTAGTGATTACCAAAAAATCTGTCAGATATATTATGCAGAAAAAACATTTGACTTCTTTTTTTTTAAAAATGTACTAAACAATTAGAATGTAATATATTAAAATTTTAGGAAATATTGCATTCAATTTTTTTGTTGGGCTTTCCACTGAGTAATGAACAATGAATAATTATATGAATGAACAGAATATAAATAATTGCAAGGGCTGAAATAACCTTTGACTGTATTAGGATACTATTCTCAGTTTGCAAAGATTTATGGAACAGAACTGCAAATTAAGTTTATTTTAAGAATTGAAGGAACTGCACTCAGTCAAATTTTCGAAATATTTTTTTATGGAGTATGCAAAATGTTCAATCATAATATTTTACTAAGGATATCAAAATTTAATTTTCGAATCATTGTGGTATTTATAGTTGTAATTGGTATCTTTGTATTGACAATTTGTCTTCTATCTGTAGCTCTTAAATTTTTTATTCTTTTATCTTTCCAAATAAATTTCATATTTTTGTCAGTAGGAAAGTTCTTTATTGTGCAAGTTTTTACAATTATATTATTGTAGTGATAGTTTTTATACATAAGTTGTAATTTGATATTTTTAATAAATATTTTTGGGATTATAGTTTACTTTAACTTCTTTAGTAATAATGTCCCTTTGTCTTTTCCCTTTTAACCCTATTTTGCATGGGGGCGGGGGAATTTAATTACTCAAAAACTACAAAAGCCATTGAATTGAAATTTTGGCCCAGTGAACAAAATTTAGTTGCGCAACTTTTAAAAAAAGTTAGATCCAGCCACCCCTTCCCCCTGACTACGCCCTCTTTTTTGGGCGTGGGTATAACATTTTTTATCTAATATCACACACTTTCTACTGTAACTTGACTTCTACTAAACCTTTTATGATCACACTTCACAGGTGAGTAGACGACAACATGACAAATATATGTTGGCAAGATACTGACGTCACTGACGTCAATATGACGTCATTTTTTGCAGATATCGTTGTTTTCTGGAAAATCGCAATTTTGGAGTTTTTGATGACGTCATCACCACGTCACGTGACTAGACCAAACAAAAACTTATTTTTTGAGTAGATTTTATTAGTTGCTACTAGTATGCAAAGTTCCATCCAAAAATACAAAGTAGTTCTCAAGATACAGCCCTGAGTTGAAAAAAACAAATTTTTGCTTTTTTGGCGCCCTTTAGAAGGCCCTTTTTGGCTAAAATACTTATAAACTCTTTATGGAGTATAATTTACAATAAGTTTAGGTTGATTTCCATCAGTAATGGTTTTCTGGTAAACTTTTACTGGAAAAAAGCAAAGGAAATCAAAAAAACTTGAAAATAGCCTCATTTTGAGGTTTTTGATGACGTCATCACCTAGTCACGTGACTTGAGGGGTCAATTGTTTTATTTTTTGATACTTCACATGTTGTTCTATATTTGTGGTAAGTTTTATGCATTTTGGTTAAGAATTGGCGATTTTAACCTGCGAGATACCCCCCCCCCCCAATGCTTCTAACATACATAAAAAAGCCCATGCAAAACAGGGTTAAGGTTTTTACTTTTTCTGAGAAGTATGTTGGTACTGTTTTAAAAAAATAGTAACATAGTTTTTCCTTTTTTTTTGAAAGTAAGCCTTTTTAGCATTTAAAAATGTGACATTGTCAATAAAATTGTTCTTTTTTGAACAATTAAACTTATTTTTTCTTTCTTTTTTAGCCTAACAGTAATTTAACATTAACTGATATATGGAACAACAGAACCTCTGATTATAATCTTTGCTTTTCTCAAAATTATTTTCTTTTGAAGTTAAAAGTAATGGTCTCCTGTTCATGTCGCCGCTGTAGGTGAAGATTTAAGTGTCTATATCTTCTTTCTTACTAGTACAAAATAATATTAAGTAAAATAAATAATTATCTTTTTTAATGTGGTTCAAAATTTTTTAATTGTTGATAAGATATCTGAAACGCTTTTTTGTGCCATAGGCTCTTAAAGGTAGTGTCCGCTATTTTTTTGGTATTTTTAATTTTTTATTCATCTTCAAGAGTTTATAAAAATATGAAAACTGGTTTTTTTTTTATCTTAATCTGACTTTTCCTTCCAAAGTTATGACTGTTTGAATATTTGAAGGATCTGGGGTAAATTATGGAAACTGC
>JANSTP010265372.1:0-10889 GCA_025330745.1 Cladonema radiatum | reverse complement strand
ATAGCCAGACAGCCAAAGCAGCTTGGGATATTTCATCTCTCTGAAAAGGAGGTTTACAGAAAACTATTGGACAACCCATTTTACTGACGGTCAAGGGTTTAGGGTTCGATAACTTGGAAATCATAACAAGAGATCAAGAGGTATGGACTCTAATCTCTTTGTGTCAAATAAGCCAATCAATAAATGAGTTTCGATGTGTACATTTTCCGTAAATTGACACCTTACCAAATCGCACTCACGGCTGGTAAAAAGATGCGTAGTTTGTATGGAAAGAAACAAAAATGTTATTTTTCTGGAAATGTGTGCAGTGAAATAGCCTCAAAAATTGGTATGTTATTTAGTTTTTTGAAACTCTATACCATGCAAATCTATGCATCTTTAGTCCAGCTTAACTTAGGACAGATATATTTGATAATGTTTACATTTTTCCAATCACTCTAACTATATTTTTACCAACTAGGACGGCCTCACGACGGCCCGATTTTTTGTAGAAATGTAAACAGTGACGTTATAAGGAAATTCACCTATGGATGGTTTCGACTCAGGGGGAATTGCTGACTCAGCTCAGTTTTGGGGTAACACTTAACCAATCATATTGTTTAAAACCAAAATTTTAACCCACTACAAAATGCAAAGTCAGCAATCTTGGGAAAACATTGTAATGTGACTAGTTCTTGAAATACTGATGTCATGTTGAAACCATCCATAGCATCGTCTGCTACATCAAAAAAGATTTCGATAACAACAAAGGATGAGTCTCATATGAAAAAATCAATTTAAAATAGTTTCTCAATCATTTACCATGCGATGTCTTCGGTTAAAAACATATTCTTCTTTAGAAATTTCGGCCCAATCCTCATTAGCTTCATCCATCAATGTCAAGTTGCCTTGTTTCAAGAGGTCTGTGAACGAGTTTACCTGTAACGGAATCAAAAGTATTTGTTTGACGTTATTTACCCCCATACCAAGAACTAATTATAAAACTCGTCTTAGGTAAGAAACAATTTTATTAAAACATCGGGATTAGATATACCAATAATGTAGAAACTGCAGTCGATTTCACAACAGAAACATTTGAGCAAGGGTTTATGGTTACATAGCAATGGTAGTCTTGACGAATTATAAATACAGTAAGATTTCGGTAAGTCGAACCTCCACGGAACCTAAAAATTAGTTCGAGTTATCAGAACGAAAGTCAGTTCAATTGTCTTTGAAGGGACAACAGAAAAGGTTCGATTTATCCCAAGTTCGAGTTATTCAGGGTTTGAGTTATTCAGGGTTTGAGTTACCGAAATTTTACTGCTTGCGTTATTTAGAGCTTGCACTTATATGATTTTATTTGTTTATATTACAGATAATTGGAAGAACTAGAAACTTGCCAAACGAACTAGAAATGAAAGTGTGAAATATACTAAATTTTTTTTTAAGATATTAATCCTAATTTGAAAGAAAAAAATTCAATAAAGTTAAATTATCATTCTTCCAACTGAGAATTTCCAGATATTTCCATTTTTCCGGTAAACCGGACAAAAAATTGCATTACTCGCAAGGCCGCTAAGACTGAGATGTATTTGTCGTTACAAAATATTATGCTTGCGTCAAACACGTTAAAAACAAAAATATGTTAGCGATACATGCTTACAAAATTTTTTTTGCATTATGACATAAAAGAAAAAGAAAATACAATATTAACATAGAAAGGAAAGGTTGAAAAGCTGAAAATGGTATCATAGCTTAAAGACAGAAAGTATAGTACGGACGTTACATACATAAGTTGTATATTCTTCATCTGTGAGAGATTTCAGTTTTACTTGAAATTGTTTCAAAAAATCTTCTATTTTTTCGTCTACGTGATCAGCACTAGAATGTATATGGAAAAATGAAACGCAATACGAAGACGAAACATCTGAATAAAACTGACACCATATGGGCAAAGAAATAGGTTTCTGGGGAGCAGATGGGTTCTAATAATTTGCTGGCGCAACTTGCGCTTGTTAAAATTACGAGACCATAAAGACCCTTCGTGCGTATAACATGAAGAACAAGTGAGCGTGATTTAATTTTAATCCGCAGGGAGATTCCAGGCAATGGGAAATTTGAAAGTTTGGTTTTTCGACAGCATAAATGGAAACGAGTTCAGTTTTTGATATGTCGTGCAAATGTGGACGTTCTTACAAAAATAAATTACGAGAAAATTGGTGTAGGAACCGGCGTTCCCTTTACTTTAACGTGACCACAGTTTGAGAATGGGAGGGACGTTTAATCATAATGAATCAAAGTTGGTACAATTGTTTACCTAGTAACAGATGAGGTTCAGAGGTAACAGCAAAATATTACCACTTTTTAGTTCTTGATTAAAATGAGATAAAGCGGTTGAGGAATCAATATTCAAGGAGAAATAACATAAAAAAATAAATAATGGAAAAAGAGAAAAGATGAAAACTTACTCAAACTTTCCTGTCTGTGTGAGAACAACAATGGATAACCCGACCACGCCCTTCGTATCATGTACTTGAGAATAAACAGTGTACCTATGGTAACAATTTCTCAAAGACTATTATTACAAATACAGTGGACTCTCGATATAACAAACCCCCACGGGGCACAATATAATTGTTCGCTGAACCGAGAGCTCGTTATATCGAATTGGAAAACGAAAATTTTTTTCTCCGAAGGGACATAAAACCTAGTTTGTAATGTCGACATTTCGTTATATTGGGGGTTCAAAATATCGAGATTTAACTATAGTGTGTTTCAAATAAATTGGCCGTTATTTTCTATAGTGAGTACCTAGTTTCCAGATTTTCTAGCTTAAATTTTCGAGCTTCATAAGTATAAAGCGGTATGAGGCAAATCAATACATGCTAAAATGAAGACTTTTTGCTTTCTATTTGTGAGGTAAGCTTTTATCAAAACTGACCAAAGCTTTGGACTTTAAACAGTCATTAATCGAAATTACAAAGCAATGAAAGACAATAGGCGCTTCTTATCTCAACCACCGTTTACTTTGAACTTTTCCGATCTTGAACCTTACTTCCAGCGTTCACTTTAAAAAATACACAGGAAAGCCTTTCTGACAGAATAGTTTTTCACTGGTTAAAAATTTCTTACATATTTGCACCATTAAATGTTTTGACTTGGCTGAGGTATTGACTTATGTTTTTTGATAACATTTCCAAACGAAAAACACCGGTCTCATCGATGATACCATGACTTTTAAGTCACGGGTAAAGCCCAGACGATAGGAAAAAGATAGTCTTTAAAAAAAAAAAAAAAAAAAAAAGGCTGTAACCAGATCAAGTGAAAATCGAGCAAAAAGGCAACTTTCGCAACACGACCATCTCCATCCCGCCCATTCCACCATTTCAAAACTTTCAGTCCACCTCAAAGAACGTTAGACGGACAAAGAAATTACAAGGGGAAATAGCTGGACGAAAAAACACTTGTTTATACCCCAGCTGTTCTTTCGTTCGTAGTATATCGAATAACGGTTCCTCCATAATATGCTGAAACAAAAAAAGAAATTGAGTAGTGATTTTTCTTTACTTTCAGTAGCAATGAATGTACTTCTAAAGAACAAGAATTGACTTTGAACTTAGTAATAACTGGCAACGATATATTCCAACCAATCAAATTTGAGTTTGTTTAAAACTTCAGGAAAAAACTAGAAAATACATGGATAAATATTGCAAAGTTAAAAACACTTACATTAATGAGGTCAACTTTTGTGAAACAACTAAGTGACACAGGACCAATCTACAATAAAAAACAACAAAATCTTTATATTGGTAGCTTAACCTTAACCCTTTGTGGACCAATGCTGTAGTAGAAAACTCGTCATTTCTAAGAGGTGGATTTGAAATTTCAAACGCTTCTAGATCTGCAAGGAGGGCCTCCCAGACGTTGAATGAACCACCGTCGGAAAGTAGAACTTCTGCTCTTTCATGTCCATCTGAATTCAGCGCCGCTCCTCCACGTGGACCACGTCAGGGGGCTCCGCCCCCTAAAACCCCCGGTCCGGGACTTTCATGTCCCGTCGGGCCACAAAGGGTTAATTCAACGAGTTCCAAGAAAACTTTTTCCGTTTTCTTGCTTTTTCTGGTCAACTTGAGAGAAATCGATATCACAAACTCAAGAATTCGGTGGAAGAAATTTTCAGTCCAGTTCCATTAACCTTTTGTGGACCAATGCTGTAGTAGAAAACTCGTCATTTCTAAGAGGTGGATTTGAAATTTCAAACGCTTCTAGATCTGCAAGGAGGGCCTCCCAGACGTTGAATGAACCACCGTTGGAAAGTAGAACTTCTGTTCTTTCATTTCCATCCGAACTCAGCGCCGCTCCTCCACGTGGACCACGTCAGGGGGCTCCGCCTCCTAAAACCCCCGGTCCGGGACTTTCATGTCCCGTCGGGCCACAAACGGTTAAAGGGATTCCGAGGTGAAAATATAAGTTCGCAAATTCTTCAACTATTTAGGGAAATTCCCTAAATGACAAATCTTTAAACTCAAATATCTTGAGAACCAAAAATCAGATTGAATGAAATAAAAACTGGTGTTCATCATCTTTTTTTCTCTTTCATATAAGCCCAACTTATATTTTCACCTCGGAATCCCTTTAACTTTGGCAAAAAAACTTTGAACTTAGGTTAAACGGGAGGGGGGGGGTATTTTGCGGTTTATCACTTGACCGCTTATAAATCTGTATACGAAATCAAATTTGACTGGTATTTTTCTTAATAATTCTTATGTGCCGATTTTTCCTAAAAGCATGACGGTCAAAAGATGACGTCATCACAAGATTTGGGGTTATGAGTTATCAAAAAATTTTTCAATTAGCGTGTTCGCAATAAAAAGTTGATAAACTTAGCTTCATACGAATTGCTGTTATCAAGCTATTCAGAAAAATTTGCACCCTACCCCCACCCCCGCCTAGGATTGGGCTAAATATATACCAAATATTTTCAATAAGTACTGTAATGAAAATCCAGGACAAACTCACCACTCCTCAAATCTTAACCCAAAATCCTCAATCGCTAAAATTAAAATTTCGATCAGACAAACCTGATAGTAATTCTGAATTGCTGTGTTCGGATCAGTTTTATTGAATCCATAATGGCGGATAACACTACGACCAATCGGAAGCTTCAACGTTCGTTGCTATAATCCATTAAAATATATTTTTCTTTATAATTGAGAAACATTATGTGCTCTAATTTAGGACCATTATACGGAAAATATTTGCCGTGTACCGAAAAGTCTCTCATTGAGATATTCAAGTTTAAAGTTAGGATTGAATAAAAGTAATAGCCACTACAAAGAAAGTCGGTCCGAAAACCTAGAAACACGCCGAGGCGAATTAAAAAGAGGATAGGATAATAAGTCCAAGGAAATACAGTGTTATAGAAAATTCAGATAGAACTTACCTTAGGAAAACATTCTCTACTCAATGGACTTGATGACAAATAGCTACAAGAAAATAAATAAGACTTCTGTTATAAAAACTTCTACACATTTAACTTTAATCCTCAAAATAAGCGAGAGCATTAGCTGAAGCTCGTCACCGAAATACCCACTCTTATAGAAGGTAGTTTTTTAGAAGAACTTTATCACAAAGCCTTCCAAAGGATGTTTTTGCTATCCTCCTCTGAGACTACATTCAATAAAGGCCAAGGACTGTGCGAAAAAAGCACACTATATTCTATTGTATAACAAGTCATAGTCGCTCATGAAATAATTCGGACATGGGTTTCAGAAGCTTTTAAAATAAAATCCACTATTCAGTTTTTCTGCGTACTGTCAAGTGTCTAGGTATCTTCTAATACATTATTGCAAACATTGACACTTTATATCCTTATTTTTTTGAACAAGCTTTGATTTTTCAGAAACTCAAAACTAATTGAAAGAAAAAAACCATTAAGGTAAAGTGCCCCCACCAGCTAGTTTTGTTTTAGCAAGCTTTGATGTGCAATGACTTATGGATCTAATACTTCGTGACGTTTAATGAAAATTACCAACACACATTTCAAGACTAAAACCATGCCCACTGTTGCCATAGCAATAAAGTTATTTGGCCTTGGCAACAGAATTTTCGCCAATTTTTAAACAAAATATCCATTTTTCTGCCATTGTTATTGGAAAAAACCTTTGTGAATGATACTATTTGACAAAAACTAACTAGTGTTATATAAAGAAATAAATATCCTCTGTTTAGACCCAGCTACTTATTCTATACAGTTCATTGATAAATGAGTCTTTCTCAAATTTTCGCGACATCGACGTTAAATTAATGACACCATCACTTTTAGATGGCGTCATTAATGTCCCCCATAATTTCAGTGGCAAAATCAGTTCATCTTGAATAGGGTTAAGGGCTGCTAATTAGCATACAGACTGTGATCAGGAGATAATATATTTCTCACTGCGTAGGCTGTTTACTAGCCTAACAATCATATAAAGGATACCATCCTAAAGTTGGCGAGATTTTTTACACTGCCAACTGAAAACAAGAATAACTACTTACTCATGCATCAACTTTTGATATGATGTCGCCTCCTGAAAGTCAAAAGTTATTAAAAGTTAAGCGTCAAATAAATACAATTTGAAGCAATGGGCAGCAAATATTAAAAAATATTTCATTAGAAACTAAAAGCCTGTTATTTTAGGGTACTCTTTTACATCTGTGTATGATACACTAGTCACATAAAGGTTAAATGCAAAAAAAATTACAGACATCTCAATAGCTTGAACACGCAATGGACTGAATGATTCGGTAAATGAACAGCAGAGAATACAAAGATTTTAAAATCAGCAGAGTTAAAAATTTGTACGAAACAACTTAAGTTCAAATTAAGCTCCTTTGCATTAACAGTTCCTATTGTAGCTGTAACAAGCATAAGGACCAAAGATACAGAATAATCTGGCATACCTTCTCGATAATATTTCCTTCGTATAAACTTTCCACATAAAAGCTTGAAAAATATTCCTTGACGAAATGCTATAACAAGAAATTAATAAAACGTATTAAAATAGAGTCAAAAGGGATCAACTTAACCCCCTGTAGTTTTTCCGCCTTAACTATAAAACGCGTAATTTTAAATGACTAAAATCGGTGCTTTTTAGTGAAATTTTCTTAGGAACATTTTGAAAAAACTGCTTCTGCTCAGAACCACCATCTCATTTTTGATTATTGAATTTTCCCAGTAAACTCTTATGTTATTGTTTTGGGAATATATTTGAATCCTAAATATGTTGTGTCTATTATACCAAGACAGCATCAATCATTTGGCGTCAATTATTTCCCATCAGAATGACGTTGTGACGTTAAAATGATGCTTTTGAAGATATTCTGGCTTTGTCACAACATCAAATGGTTTCCTCGGTAAAATCGATAACGTCATCAAATTAATTTTTTTGAATAAATATGTTCTAAAGAGGTGTTCTATAACTTGGTATAGTTAAATACTCATACCTGTTTTGCATCATTGAAATTCAGCGCACGCGGGGGGTGATGTGAGTTAGGGTGGGTTCTCGAATTGCCCTCTCCCCCAGATAATTGAAGGCCAAAAATCCCGAGTGGATAGGTTTGTCACATAAATCGGACAACCCCTAAGCAATGTTTCGAAACGAACACGAAGACGCAGGTGCGTTAGAAGGCTTACCTCTAAAACTTTTGGAGATATTTTTTCCAACTCAATCAGGTTTTCCGTCGGATCATTATTGAGCGTTTGAAGAACTGAAAGTCTCAGTACCCTGAAGGCAAATGCGATATTTTTTGAACATAATGATTTAAACAAAAGGACTACGCAATTCATGATTTAAAAACAGCAAAATGATTAATGCAATAACAAGAGGAGCCTTAATGCATTGGGATAAAGCATCTGTAGAGAGAGTCACTATAAAATCCATCTTTGCAGTGTTCAAAGATTGAAGAACATAACGTAATCACTTAATGACTCTAAAAACTTTATCACTCTGAATAAAAAAATACAATATAAAGCGAGTAATCTAGGCGAAAAACATCTTTTAGCATGTTCTAAATACTACTGAAACTGAAGATAATAATCAAATAAGTGCCACTGCACAAAGATAAAAGCAAAGAAATTATACACATAGACGCAATGGGGCAAAACATCTAAAGTAAAACCTACTGTAAGACCACCTCTGCAGTAAGAGGACAATTTTACTTAAAGTTTTATCTTGGTCTTTAAAGGTTATTTCCATTTAAAGGTCATTTCTATAGTCTTCAATCTGTATAAGAAGATCATTTGTCTAAAAACTCTACTTTTTATGGTTCTCGGAGAGAACCCCTCATAAAGACTTATCACTTATCTTGAAAATGGCAAAATTTGGCTGATTTTAATTTGTTTCATAAAGTTTGGTCGGTTTTGACTTCAATAGACTTCCTTGTTACTTAAAGAAAAAAGGTTACCTCATAAATTTGTATGACTTTTTAAGTTTATTACGGTATCGTCGCCATAACGCAACCTAACAATGAAGTAATGAGGCAAGTATAAAAACAAAAAGGAAGAAAAATATGAAAAAGAAAAAGTATACATTGAATTTCTTACTTTAACTATATCAAATACTTTTTCAGTGAAGGAAAAATCTTTCATAGCAGAAAATACTGATTCCATAAATATCTGAAAAGAATTTAAAATAAAGCACTAAACCCTATTAAAAACCCTATTAATCCCCCCCCTGAGAAAAAAGTTTTAATACCTCCAAAAGTACAAATGGAAATGTAAAAATTTTTTGAGGTTTTAACAAAATTTACCTGCCATGACTTTAGTGAAAAAAGTTTTCCCAAAAAGTGATGACGTCATCACTAAGGGGTATGATTTGGTCCCAGACCAAAAAAAATTTTTTTTCTAAAAAAAAATATAATTTTTTTTTTCTTTGAAATTGATAAATATTCATGAATTTAGTTGCAATTTGTCAGATTTAGGCAGTTTTGATACTTTTTTGGGCTTTTTTACCAGGATTTTTGTCAAAAAAGCATGTGATTAATCGAAATTGGTGTTTCAGAAAAATGATGACGTCATCACTTAATCACGTGATATGAAGCTCATTTTGGGTATAATTGAATGTTAGTAAGTTGTTTTATAACTCACCAAAGTTTTATTGCGTAAGACCTTCTAGAAAGCAAGTTACGGTGGGGGGGGGGGGCTTTTTTGACCCCCCCTCCCCGTCCAAATAAGTTGGCAAAAAGCCCGGTCTTAATAGGGTTAACAACGTTTTTTTGTAAAAGTAATAAAAAGTCATAGCGTATTGGAAAATACTGGTCAAAATAAGTGAAACACGTCGGTGCCAGACATTTTAACTTAGACAAGAAAAGAAAAGGTTGACAATACCTGTTGACAAAATGAAAAGTAAGCTCTCAAAGGACTATTTTCAAATTCGAAACAAAAAAGACCATTCCAAATCTGCCAATTTTTAATGTTAAACTAATTGGACATTTTAGTATTTCTAAATAAGCTTAAAATATTTCAAATATTATGCAAGTGAAAATTCAATGAAGCACAGTTAGGCTAACGCCTGCACTACTTATTATTAAGAATAAAGGTTAAAATGAATTAATATCCTCTACAGTCAAAGCTCTAATTAGCGGACACTCTAAAAGGCAGACAGCTCTAAATAATGGACAAAAAATTATTCCTCAGCAAAACGCTGTTCACTGATTCGAAGTTCCAAAAAGCGGACATCTCTAATTAGTGGACAAGAATCTCTTCCCCAATGGTGTCCGCTAATTAGAGCTCTGACTGTATTTCCTTTTCTTGTAGAAAAAAGACCTGGAAAAAATAAAGAAATTAAGACACCTTTAACTTATCATTAAAACCATCGAATATAATCACATGCCATTGTTCTTCCCTTTCACTGACATAGCTAGTAAAAAGAAAAAGTTCCAATCAAAGAAAAAATATCGAAAGTAATTACAACTTGCATACAATGAAACCTGTCTAACAGCAATTCAAGAGAGACAGTTCGTCTTTACAGAGAGGTGGCCTTTATAGACAGGTTAAATTCTATTGAAAACCGAATCTAGCGAACAAATTAGCTGGCTACTTAAGACAGATTTCACTTTTTTTCTGCATATCAAAGACCTACTATTATGAAAGAACTTGACAAAGTTTAAGACCTTGTGTGCAATTAATTCCCCTATGAACTCAAAGCCTTGTGTCCAAAAATGTGTTTATACTCGGATAACTTTTATACGTTTTGCAAATCACATTGAAAAAAAAGCTTGCAAGGGTGGTGCTACGAACGGTAAAAAAGAGAAAAGAGTCTACAGGCAATCAAAATACAGAATTTTAGAATTCATTCTTGCAGTTAACAGGTACGACAGTAAAAATATGTTGAGGATAAACAAAGTAAAAAAAGCAAGAAGTAATACTCACTCAAGTAAAGCCACCTCAGCTTCATAGAGAAGTTGTTGTATGTTATAAGCAAATATATCATCCATAAGCTCGCTGCAAGTCCAACTGCAAACAAACAAAAATTAAATTAATGCAATACTTGACAGAAAAACTGAATCCTATACTGGTCTTTATCACATGCAGGTGAAATACCAATGACTTTTAACCTCGCAGTATTCCGGTGCTTTTTAACAGCAAAAAATTCTCTGGGGTCACCAAATAATCTTTACTAGCTGCCTGGAGCGTCACATGACGCTGAAGCGTTGTACTGGCCTGCTAACGCAGTCCTAGATTGCTACGTGATCTATTGCTACGGCTATTGTTGTAAAGTCTCTCTAAGACATGTTTTAGATCCTTGCTTATCAAGTGTTTATTATAAAAGTTACAGCACTTAAAAATTTATAAGTCGTTGCAATGTTAACAGGATTAAAGTAATAGATCCACCTTGTATAGAAGGCATCACACGAGGCTGAAGCGC
>JANSTP010265370.1:0-35367 GCA_025330745.1 Cladonema radiatum | reverse complement strand
ACAGAGTCGCGTCAATGAGTTGCTTGAAAAAAGTTGTTGAGAATATTGAAAACATGAAAGGTAGAATTTACGAAAATTTTTTTTGTTTGGAGTGATGGCATGGACGCCCAGTTTCGATCCCGTTTCGTTTTTAAGCTGTTAGCTGGAACTCTCTTTCCTGACAAATTGATCGCCTGGTATTATAACGAAAGGCATCATGGCGAGGGACCAATGGATGGTGTCGGGAGAACTGTTAAGAATGTCGTTTTTCGGAAAGTTAAATCAGGGTAGCTTGTCAATATTCCCCTGCTGAACTTTGTCAAGCGGTGAACCAATTTGCTCCAAGAATCCTTGCAGTTTATTTACCGGTGAGTGACAACATCATCGAACCAGAGACATCAAAGAAGCGAAGAAAATCAAAGACACGCTCAAAGTGCACAAACTCGAAAGGAAAATTGACCGTAATGGAAATTTTTATATAAATTTTTTCAAAATTGCTGATGACGATGAGCCTTTCCATGTGCAGTGGTACGGAAATGATAATGAAGTGATTTGTGGTCATGATAAGAAAAATGACGATGATAATATATGTTCAAGGTGCAAAGCACAATATTTTAATGGCGAGGAGTGGATACAATGCCCACTGTGCAAGCAGTGGTACCACGAAGAATGTTTCTACGAATGAAAATATCTTATTTTTCGAAGTTTGAACTTTATTTTGAGGAGTATTTTTATTATTTGCTAGAGGAGAATTGTTTAGTGTCGGATGGCAAGCGTCTTCAAATGAATGAGATATACGGGAGTGAAGTGAGTTTTGTATGAATGAATAGGTTACATAGGTTACATAGGTCTTCAAGAGAAGATACACTTCAACATTACAATGTAAATCTTCACAATTTATCCTTTCTATACATGACCACTGAAGTAATTCATGAAGCCTAATTTTTAAAAGTGCAGTGCCAAGGCAAGGGAGAGTTTTTGAGTAATGTTAATTGACTAATAAATTATAGCACGATCATAAAGCATATTGCTGCAAAAAAGTTAGAGTTTGTAAGTTTGTTTTTTTTTGTCTCATATTTTCCGTCTGACAGTTCCGTCCGACATTAAAATAGGGTGTAATAAAAGAGTGCTTTTATCGCTCATGTGAATGATCTCAAATAACATTAGAGTTAAAAAATTAATAGTTGTTATTATATATTTCCATGGTAGAAACACTTTTTGCATATGTAGAATTACATCGTTAAAATTTAGCAAAGATCTGTGCTTAAAATATTCAGGATTTTTTATCGATTCCGTCCGACACAAAAATCAAAACGGTATTTTTTCTGCAGTAAGTGTAACCTACAGATTACCTAAGTGCTTGTTGTAAAGATATAACCATTGTCAATGTTTTTGCTGCAATAAATGAAGTTTTGACAAAAAGAGTCAAGTGTAGTAGCGTGATGTTTTATCGATTTTTTCGTCCGTCATTTAATTAATTAAAAAACACAGTCAACAACATATATGGCATCATTTGCGGCTCCGACATATCAGGTTTTGGTGGCAATGGTGATCTGATTGGTATAACACGACTGATATTTTCGCTGAACTCGTTTCTTTCCATTACTTGCGAAGCTTGCACGAGAATTGACTCACTAACAGGAGCAGTAGCTGACGCTCATGTGTGCCTTTTCCCACTTTCTTGGCTTCTAGAGGCACCACTATCTCCGGGAACAGATGTCTGTGGTAGGGTTGGTAATTTATTCAGTATACTACAGTTGTTACTTGAATTCTCCAACGATGTGTCGGTCAGTTCTGGGCTTTCAACAACGAATGCAACATACGGTGACTTTTTAGTCTGATTTTGCTGACACTGATAATTTGAATTTTTTTTGCCAAAGCGTCTAGTTGTGTATTTTGTGGCTTTTTTGTTGTGACACTTGGTGCTTGCTCTGAATTTCTCTACCTTTGGAGACTTGAAAGCCTTCATTGCTTCGTACAAAACATTTTGAAATTGAGAAATGGCTATAGTATGCTCACATATTTTATAGCTACCATAATGCGCGCATGTTTCCTCACAGGTAAAACAATGTGGCCGCTCTTTTCTCGAGTGCGCTTGATATTTTGAAAACTTTAGCGGATGCACTGATTTGACACTTTTCCAAAATCAAATCGGCATTTGAAAAGAGTGTCTTCAAAATAGGAAACGGAGGGTAAACGAGACCAATTTTACTCAGGTCGACAGAAATAAAATTAAAGCAGCATGATGAATTTTGAAAACTCCCAGCGATTTCGTCAAGCAATTTGATGCGTTGAAAATTGCTAAGTTCGTAAAATGAGCCTATTTTGTGCTTGAATTGTTCATGTACCTGCGGAATTGATTCCCATTTTCCATTTCCGATTATAGAGAATTTTAGTTGCTCTTCCTGCTTATGCACCACTGATCGTAATAACTGAAAGACTGACAATAAATCTAACAGCTTTGTTTCCGTGCCACGCTTTATTACAGAGTTCATACACTCGTTTGCGTTCTGGGTATATGGTTTTGGTGGAAAACCTAATCCCATCATGGTTCGTAATTCAGCACTCATACAGTTTTTAACGTAAGACAGTTTATGTGTTGAAAAATAGTCAGCAAATTGGCTTTCTTTTTGTCCCAATTTTCTCCACTTTTCAAGAAGAACTCTACCCTCTTCGTCAAAATTGAAAAGGTCACTGCAACCCGTTAAACCGACCTCAATATCTTCACCTTCTTCTTGTTGGTGACCAAAAATGTCCTTAATAATAGTTTTTTTATTACTTGATAGCACACCAAGGCTAGATAACTTTGCGAAAATGTTTCTGCGTAGGTGGAAATCGCATGTAAGATGGAAACAGTTACTGAAGACGTCTTTAAAAACCTCTGAAACATTTTTTTTCAAAATCTGAGCCTATCACAAGTATTTCTTTTAGATTTTGGGTTGATTTTACTATGCATTCTGGTAATCGCCTATAAGATTCGTATTCCTTTGACGAATGTATCAAACAGGGCCCCATAAAAACTGGGCAAACCCCTTTCCTTCGTTTGAAACAAAAGATTTCGATAGGTTGTGACAGTTACATGAAAGTGTCCAATATTGTATGTAGGATTTACGCCCAAAATTGAAAACTGTGGTCATTTTGTACAAAACTGCTGAAGATCTTGGAGTTGGTAACTGCTCGCAAGAAAGATACTCATTTCTGGAAAATTTTGGATGTCTCGAATAAACTCTTCTTGGGTTCCTTTTTCAGTGTTTGTAACCTCTATGAGTGAATCGAGAATGTTTTCATTTCTTCGTTGCACATATTTATTGTTATATACCTGTTTCCTACTTTTCGAAAGATCGACACAAGTTTTTGTCAACTCACACCTCCAGCAGAGGCAAGTATATATGAAATAACTTGCTTTGGTTTAGCTTTATCGTTCTTGATTTTTTTGATGACTGACTTTTTTGTCCTTAAATAAGGGGTTTTGTTTTTTGATGAGTTGCCGTGTAACTTTGTGGCACAAACTTTATGTTCTTCTCCATTAAAATAATATTGTAAGCAAAAGTATTCGCAACTTTCTACTTTAATTAAAATTTTAAGAGAATCATGGTGTACAGAATGATAATGTATGAATTGCTCAACCCCAAATGTTTGACTGTAGTTGACAGACAAGTCATCAGGGTCGCACTTCATTACGTCAGATTTTCTCTATAATAATGCAATTTTTTAGTTTTAGAATGCGTCCATTGACCGTGCTGGTCGCTAAGAATATCTTTTCAATGCGCGAGTTTTGAAGAATCTACGATAAAAACCGCGTTTTGATTGCAAATACCAGGATTTCGGGCCAAAACAGCAGCAGCATCAAACTCATTTAGAACGAGAATTCAAACAACACTAACGGTATCAATGGGTTGTGCCAAACCACTTTGGTAAATAACTAAATCAAAATCTCCGCATAAGTATCTGTCAGGAGAATCTAGATAAAAAGAAGATATTATAAAAAAAAGCAGGAAGATATGTGTCTAAATAACAGTTTGGCCCACCAATTAACTTCACCCTCACCCAGATTGCCAAATTATCATTCATTGAACTTTGATGCACGCCTGAAATCTTTAGTAAAGTATTGGCATCATATTTCCAAAATCGGATACCTTTGTTCTGTGTAAAGTGATTAACCCATGGCGTACTTGACTAGCAGGCCTTGACAACGTGCCGACTGGAGGCCAAACCGGAGGCCAAAATATTTTTGAATGCAAAATGATTTTCGAATTTCGTGAGAAAATATTCCTGGAGTTTTAATTGTTTGCATATATTGGTTTCATTCATTGTTACAACTTACATAATCATGCAATTCCTATTCATTTTTAGAAAGTTAAAAAAACCTTTTTTACGAGGAAAAATTAAATCATTCTTACTTAGAAGGAATATTTTTGTATATATCGTACGATATTTTATCTATAGTTTAACGCTTTGTCAGGGCCGTACCAGGCGAGAGGGCACCAGGGGCAGTGCTCCCCCTAGAATTTGACAAGCAAAAAATATTTTTTTTAAGTAATTTTGTTTTTAAATGAGCAAAAAGGCTTACCCATATACTAACTATGGAAGAAATCTTTTATCGTGTATTGATCAACTCTAAAATATAATTCTCTTATCTAGTATTTCTTTTTTACTCACATTGCAGTAATTCTAGAGGATTTTTACTGTCACAAATTGGAGGTATCAAAATGGAAAAAGGAAAAGTTGTAGCATTCTAGGGGTAAATCTGCTTTGATCAACATCAGATATTTAAGCAGCCTGAATAGCATATATATTGCTTCATTGTGGCTTATCTATTCTAACCCATTGTGATGAAGCTAAAAGGGGTTAAATAAAAGGCCGACAATACAGGGGGTCTCCATCCTGCAAGGGACGAGAAAAAACGTTTCCATTATCGAATGTTCCAATTATATACACTTGATTAGTGTAGTCCTCTCACTATTGACAGAAGTTTTATTTATCGAATTGATATTCAAATACTATTCTTTGGATCAAAAGAGATGGTTGTTGGAAGCTAAACTAACTGAGGGTTCCACTTCTCTAGCTGAAACAACAAAGGGTTGTTAAACCAAATGCGAGGAACCGTGCAAATGGCTTCCACTTAATAAAAGTGCTCGCTGCTTTCTACCAAAACTGACACAATAAATTCCAGCCATCATACCAGCGAGATAAGCTGTTTTAGAGCTTTTAAGCTTCAAAAGATTCCCCTCTGCCCAATTATGATAGGTGACATCTTTAGGCCTCAGATCCTCCATTTTCGATTTTTAGTCGTCAGCCTTGATTTAAATGGGAGGTGCCAAGGAGCGCATTTGTCCAACACCTTTATATGCGATATTTCAGCAGTTCGACAAAAAGTTTCATATTTCTGAGAAAACACATGAACCATCAACGTACTATTACATATTTTAAAAAAGCTTTTTTTCTTATCAGGCATTGTCTGAATATTTTGTCGAAATTTACACAGAACGGGTATATTAGAAATCTGACAGTCCCGATCTTTATTGAAGTGGGTTAATTATGGGCTAAAGAAAAAAGGCATCAACCAGACTAGTCTGTACATATGCTTGATTTTCAAATATTAAAGTTGTTGGACAACGAAGATGTAGGAAGAAATGGATGTAAACAAATAAATTATCGGAATAAAAATACTTATTTTGTTAGTCTATCCAAATTTCCGGCAAATGAGTAGTCGGACTAACGCTGTGCATCCGATTTTAATAGTCCTCCGCTTCTCAGAGTATCTTGCAGATGATGGCGACCTAATTAAGTTGGCTAAAGATTTGTCTGAGAAAGAGATTGCCTAAAAATAACACCTTTCCAACATGGTCTATAACCCGTTAAAGTGTTAAATTCAAAGAAAAACTGCTACTTTGTTTAGTTCTCCAAAATGTGTTGAATGTTTATTATGATGTTTATGTTTATTATTGTCGAAAGAATGAGTATTCATTACGATAAGTTCTTTTGTTACTTTGCGCTACTTTCAGCACTATTATTTAAAGGAGTCAAATTTAAACGGAGTGACTGTAAAGCTATAGTCCTTATACACATATGATACTTGTATTTATTAGGTCATGCATGAAACAAACAAACAGTTCTACTTATCGAAGATTTTACTTGTCCGAAGGAAAATCAGAAGCATGTAAATGCAAGTGCTATGCAAACTTGGTTCCATTAAACGGAAGTTCCAGTTGTCGAGCATAGACTGCACGTAGTTAGGAAAAGAAATTATTGTTACTCCTGTTAAAGGACCTATAGTAATGTCATAGAAATGGTATACGTGGGACTGCATTTTTCGCATTCTCGTATCACTGGAATTGTATGCAATTGGTGCCCCTCCTGACGATTACGCCTTGGTACGGCCCTGTTTGTTATATACTCATTCCTCATATCGAATTTGGTAAAAAACCATAGAAAGAAATATTTTTCAGTGATTAATTTTTCCAAGATATATCTCTTTTCTTTGATAACCCCCCAACTCGATGGCCGTTATCGCTTATTCATGTTTTGTCAATAATGGGATAGAGCCTGGACAATCGTCGAAAAAATTTAGCAAAGTTTAGACAATTTAGAGTTTAGTAAAGAGATGTCAACATTAACCAATTTTTGATCAATCATCTTCTGTCTTTTTTCGTGTTTCACTAAATTTATCAAAAACACTTGCTCGTGTAGGTGCCAAAATCCGGAGAAAATCAGAAAAAAAATAGTATATCGATTTTTGACTGCTTAAAGAGCCAAAAAATCTTAATATTGGGATCATAAACTTTTGCTCAAAAACGTATGGAGATAATTTTTTTTATCTCCATTACGATTTGATTTCATAATTGTAAAAAGCAACGTAAGGATTGAAGTCTCGAAGTCTTGAACACAAATTTTTATCATTCCCACTTCAAATTCCGTGATTTGGCAAAAAATTTGGCCTCTGGTCGGCACGTTGTCAAGGCCTGTTAGTCAAGTACGCCATGGATTAACCCTACTTATGCAATGGTGGTCGGGGGGAGGCAGATTCTGTTTCATGAACACGCCCCACAATTGCTAAGGCTACCGCTTTTTTAAGCAGCGGTAAAGCCAATTTTTGACTCGATTCCCGAAAAAATTAGATTTCCGGGACGATTATCCAGAAACCCAGAAGATATGTAAAAGCCCTTAGAATTTAAAGAGGCTGGCGAGAACCGCATTAAAAAAGCTTTTGTAGATCTAGAGAACCAGGCCTTCAAAGTTTAGGCCAATTTTAGTCGGTTTCCCGCTACCATAGGTCGGAAAAACGATGACCTCATCATACCAAAAGCGTTTTTTTAAGCTCAAGAACAGTTGCTTAAATTACGTGCTAATATTTTGATCCTCAAAAGGCCCGACATAAATAGGGCTAACCTGAAAATAGACATACCGCAGCACAAACTTATGAATTTCGAAGGTGTGGTAAAGGTTAAGTCTAAAGCCACCATCAAAGATAAAAATTGTAATATTTAACAAAAAATGAGACTTGGAATGAACCTAAAAACCATTATATGTTTCAAAGGAATCAAGTTTTATTCCATTTAGTTTCGTGATTATTCAACAACCTGAAGGCACGATTGGACTAAACATAAAAGAGACGTTGATGGGAATGAAGTCCAAATGAGAGGAATTTCAAGAGAGAAAATTCATTAGATATTTGTAACAGTTCTCACCTCTATTTGTATCTAAGATTGCTTTATAATGTTCTCCATCCTTCAGAACGCGTATTTTTCCATGACTTGAACCAGAATCCAGAGGCTTGACCTCCGTAGATTTTTCTAACTGACCATCACAAGATTTTACGAATATTTCAACTGCCATATTGGTTACATTAGCCAACGCATGAATTATAACATCTCCAAATTGGGTCGAGTAAACTCTTTTGTAAACGTAACTATTCATCTGCCCAATAATGTCGGATTCAGTAAGTCCATAGAAAAAATTTGAGTAGAACTTAGTATTACGGGTAATTTCACCTTCTAGTAACGCTAAAAGGGATTCATAGCATATCGATTCATCAGCAACATCAATGAGAGACGATGCTTTTACCCACGCATGGATAATGCAATGACCATCCTTTAACACTGGTACTACCTCATTAGTGAAAAAGTTAAAAGGAAAGTTGTAAGGAAGAGTCCCTAAGACATTAAATTGCCTAGAAGACATTGCCAACCACTCCATTTGGGTGAATTTTCGACCAAAGTCAAAAAGATTATGAAACACGATTTTCAGCACTTTATGAAATGCTTGGCCTTTCAAATAAATCAATAATAAACTAATTTTTTGCATGAAGGTTTTGCAGATTTTTGACAGCAGTAGCTAATTTTTGTAATTCTTTTTTTTTTTTTTTTTTTGCTAACTAATCAAATTTCATGCGTCCAATAAAACATTTAAATACCAGCCCAATCGCAAAAGCTAAATATCTAAGGATACAATTACGATTTAAGAACTTTATTGTTGTTAGTAATTGTTGATTCCAATTTCTCAAATGGATTTTAGTTCAATGATCCATGACCATTTTGAAAAAGGTATTGCCAGCAAATTACAGTTTGATTAGAGCTTTACATTATGTGTGTTTATGATCAAGTATTTTTGAAAATTTACCAAACCTTTTCAGAGAACTGCTGTTATACTATACGTATGGGCATCATTTTGAACTGCAGGGGGAATTTCGAGTAGTAGGGTAATTTCTCGGGGCAAATTGTTATAGTGGAAAAGTCTGCGATGGGAATTGTTCATGAGGGAAATTGGCCCAGATGGAAAATGACATGGGGGCAATTGCCCAATTACCATTTGGGACGACTAACTTTGCCCGGTCAAATTTTGTGAATTTTAATGAAACTTTATTACAGACCTCTGAAAAAATTTTGTTCAAATTATTTGGACACCTCTATCTAGAAGCCATTGCTAGAAACCATATCCTCATTTTATGATACTTTTTTTGAAATCCTTAGTGAGCAAATTTTTTGTATGGATTTTAACCCCTAAATATTATCTTTGGAAGATAACAAGTCAATATCATTTGACCACTTTGGTACGATTTCATAATATGACTTTGAAAATGGAGACTAGATAGTCGATGGTACTTTCGGCAAAAATGATCACGTCATTATGAAACATTTTGCAAAGGGTTATTCTAGAGCCTGACCAAGTTTTATTGTCATACCTGCTCAGGAACTTTAGTTTCACGGGAGGATTTGGGGTCAAATTAACCATGCCCCCTCTACTAAAGAAACAAAAACAAAAAAAAAAAAACAATTTCAGACCAAAAGAGCCTAGTCTAGGTTGGGCTAAAAGCGAATGTTTTAGAAGTCTTTTTTCTGTTTCTTTACGAGAAAATTATGTTGGAATTCAATCAAAATGCTGGTGTATTAAACTCCTAT
This sequence comes from Cladonema radiatum, assembly GCA_025330745.1. NCBI lineage: Eukaryota > Metazoa > Cnidaria > Hydrozoa > Anthoathecata > Cladonematidae > Cladonema > Cladonema radiatum. Next base: position 25,990 of record JANSTP010265370.1, on the reverse strand, counting down.
AATTCCTCCTCCAGAACACCAATTAAGCGAGAGCCCAGTTTTGAATATTCAGGGCTTTACCTCAATAATTAAGTGTTACTTTTGACTGAGGTTCATGAAACAGCAATATAGAAATAGATTTATAAATAAAAGAGTCTTCCTTGCTAAAGTTACTTGAAAAGTTGTCATCAGAAACACTAAAAAAACACTGTGGGTGTCTGCAGAAAATGACGTCTTTTTGATATTTTTTTTTATAATGACATCCGTATTTCCATGTTCTCAATTACTGTAACTGAGAAAGTTTAATAATCTAAGGTTGACCAAGCAGTTTTCTAATAGTCAAAAATTGTTTTATACAAGCTCAAAAACAGATATGATAAGAAAGGTTGCCCCTATGAATAACAAGATTGAAAAGACTGAATACAACAGAATTATGACTGAATTCGTAATGACAGATTAAATTCCCCTACCCTTGTCTGGTGTTTTCTGTAACTTCATATAATATCCGCTATAAAGAAATTGAATGCTTGTGAAAAAAAAAAAAAAATCACTGCAAAAGGATAAAACCGAAAAGTATAATTGTTCAAAAATATTCTTATACAAAGGGCATCCCGGTTGTAGATGCAGAGAAAAAGAGAACCCGAAACATGGAAAAATTTTAACAAATGGCTTTTAATAAGAAAGTATAGCAACTTACTCTATTCCCTTTTTCATCACTGGATTGAACCTTCTTTGCTACGTTGGCAGGTTTTTCTGTAAATTTAAAAAGAAATGAAAATGATTGTAGGTAAGTAGAAACTAAAACAAACTTTCTTACTCCCTGCAGTAATCCTTGATTTAATCCTATTATGGTTTGGAGGAGGGGGGTAATTTTACTCCCACCCCCCGATCCCCCCAAAAAATTAATTTCACAAAAACTACAAAAGTAATTCACTAAAAATTTTCACTCTGTGTCTAAAATTTTGCTGTGCAACTTTTGAAAAAAAATTGACCCCACCCATGACCCTCCCCCTTGACTATACCCTCTTTTTCCGGACGTGGATGTAGCAATTTTTAAATAACAAAATACTATTTGTGTCATAAATGAACAACTAATAATCATCTTATGTTGAAACTTCACAGGATGGTAGACCATGACGTGACTAATATATGTCGACATCACTATGACGTCATTAACGTCGTTTTGACGTCTTTTTTTGCTGATGTCGGCGATGCTGACGACATCACCTTCTCACGTGATTACATCATACCAAAAGGCCTTATAATGATAGATATTGATGGTTACTACCTTCCTGGTAAGTTTCATTCAGAAATAGACAGTACGTCCTGAGATGCTGCATTTATAAGGTTTTAGCGATTTTTGGCCTTTTTGGAACCTCATAAAGGGAACAAGTAGGGTGAAATAATATTGAGTTAATATTCCCGTCTTCACATGCTACTTTTTCATTGAATTTGTTTGACAATTGCCAATTTAGACCTGGGGGAGGGGGGTAGTTTTACCCCCCAACTTTCTAACGCCCATGAAAAGGCCCAACCATGATAGGGTTAAAGTAAAAACCATAATATAGATTCTTAACTTACGTCTTTACTGGTGACAAGTCTAAATCACTCTCAGATGACGATACACATATCACCTAACTAAAGAGAAAAAAACGTATAACTTATAGAGACAATGGGTCATTTTTGATATAGATGTTGAAAAAGAAATTTGCATCCCTTTTCCTTTTTTGTTTTGTCAGTTGATATAAGGCAGTATCTTAAAAAGAAAACAAGAGTGAAAAGATATTCAGATATCCCCTTTGTAAAAAAACAAAAATGCCTTTAAGTCAAGTTCATCAGCCATAAAAATTCCAAGCCAACCTGTGTTTGCAGTTTGCCCATAATGTTTAAATCTTTTCAAAGATTGATTTTCAAGCCTCAACATAATGAGTTACTGTAAGTTATTACCAATTTTGAGTTTCTAGATTCGGCCATTTTTGAAATCCAAAATCTGTTGAAATCGATAATAAAAATTTTCCTTGATGAGAATGAAAGGAACAATTTTGAATACAGCCAGATGCAAAAAGCAGAAAGGGAATCTAGGACGTACATAAAAAATTTGGACAGGAAAAGAAATTTTTTCGCAATAATTTATTTCGATATATACTATTACTGTAATGCTTTTACTAGGCCCCTTGGAGCGTCTATCAAATTTTTTTATTTTTTGAAGGGGTGTATTTTTTAACTTTACAATGTCTCTATTTGTTTAACAGCGTAATACCTAGGCAAAAAAGGACAAAAATAAGGGTAGTTCTCAAATAAACGCCCCTCTTGGTAACTATTTCTCAAATAAATACCTCTTTTAGGGGGGCAATTGTTCGAGGAGGTGATTGTTCAAGGGGGTGTCTATTAGAGGGAGCGTTTAATAAAATAGGGGCTTTTATTCGAAGCATTATGGTATGCATATTTATGTGGGAAATCTTATTCGGCAAATAATTATTACTTAAAAATGTTGCTTTGAAAAGGCATTTTGTAACTCCTATATGACATTGCTAAACGTTTTATAAAAATATTGGTTTAAAGTAATTTTTATTAATTCATGAATAGTCTTAATAGTAAAGGAAGTTTGTTTAACCATTGCTTTTAACTGGTCTGAAGAGTCCAGCTAGCTTAGTATCTCCAATTTTAGCAAGGGTTGATACAAAGCTTAAATTTGGATTTAGATTTGACCCCAAAGTCTCTACATGTTTGTTGCCTTCCAAAATTAAAAGAATTTACTGTTTCTCCATTGTTGTAACAACTTTACTTGCACAGAATCTTCCCTTTTAATGCTCTTAAACAAACCAAATCAATTATTCTTGAAACGTTCTTATGTTTTCAAGAAAGAATATAGAAATTTATTTTGGGCATCTCAACTTGGCATGTTCCCAAAATTGTTGTACCGATGTAGAAACTTTGCTGAATCAACCCTGGATTTGGGAAGCTTTGATTTTTCTTTCTTTTCAACAAATAAAGTTTCAAATTTCATTTCATTTATTCTCATGCATTTGATATCATTATATTTTAGCTAAACAATGCATTTGCTTTGAAAAAAGGACTATAAATTGATAATTATTGCTCTACAGATAGTATTGAATCCCTTTTTAGAGTGTGTTTATCATCACTTCCCCTGCGGGAATAATATTTGTTATACTGTAGTTTTTTAAAACAAAAATTTAATAGTGAAGGAAAGTTCTGTCCTATTTAGTCAGAATGTATATAGACATTTTTAGACCCTAACATAGGCAAACGAAAAATTATATGAAAATTTTAAGAGTATTAATATTCCCCCTTTGTTACAAAAATTTTCAAGATAGGAAGTATTTAACTGAAAAAATTAGTTTCACATCAATTAAGAAAAAAAATTTGATCTGTACCCTGGCCCTTTTCCCAAAACATCCTTTCGGGATTTTCGGGATTCAAAACATACTTTCGCTTCCCATTTTTCTGCATCACATGGCTATACCAATCTTTGACTAAATCTTAATTTTTCTATGATCCCTTCTTATAGGTCCTATCTTAACCAAAACCTGAATAAAGGTCCAGGGATATAAAATGATTCAGAAAAAAAAATTGAGGAAGTACGAAAAAAGCAAATATTATATTTTGTTAGGTGTATATCATCTATAAAAAGTTTGATTTTTAGAATATTAACTAGACTACTAAACTAAACATTTGATAACATTTTAGTTTCAAGCATAATATTTAAGGGAATTTCCCTACTTCCATCAGCTGTAAAATACAGGAATTGCTATAAATTTGGATTGAAATATAATACAATTTGGAATGAAATAAAGACCCAGAGTTTATAATTTTTGAAGTTATTTAATCTGGTTTCAACATCTAGAATACAAAAATTTTTGGAAATACTCAATACTTATAATATTGAAAAAATGGTTTCCTGAAAAATAACTCTAGTGCAGCAAGTTTGGTTATCTTTCGTAAGTCATCAAAAGAAAATGCTTGAAAACAATAAAAGTGTCACCTTAGGACCAACATTTAATAGTCTTTATAGACAAGTGGTCTTCTTGAGGAAGGTGGTTGTTTTAGCAAGTTCCACTCTGTCAGTTTGCACTTCCCAAGTAGTAGAACTTACTTGGAAAAAGACCTGGGAACAAAAATTTTTAAAGACATTCAATTAGATCTCTCTGATGGAGTACAGAATTGCTAATGTTTAATAAGAAAAAACGTAAATGAAATAAATAATTTTTATGGATTATTGTAAATAAAGTTTTTTATTGTTTTTTCTTATTTTTATCTACATTTTTTTTTCTTCGTAACAGTCTTCTTTTTCTTTTTTGTGCATTTTCATCTTCTTTGCATCCTCATGTAACCATATTCGTCAGTCCATTTCTTTCATATCTAATCAACTAATCCCTTACACCATGTATATTTTTTATATCTAGGTGTGTCGTGTTTATAAATGTTTTGTCTTTTTTTTTTGTGCGTGTGTGTTATGTGTTTGTCTTGTCCATATATATCATTTGAATCTGACAGGTGCTATCGATAGGGCAGGTGATGCTCACTCTTTCGGAACACCCTATCACGATACTGATGACAATGCCCTTCAGCCAGTTGGGTATTTGATTCGGTTCAGATTCTGATGATGATATATATTTAGATGTGGCCAATGTAGTGTTTTTGTGTTTGATGTTTGATGTTTTTTTTTTTTTTTTTTCGTATCTGTGTTCTATTTGTAACTCATTTGGACTGTAACATGGTTGCAGACATGGTATATTGGCGTAGAAAATATGTGGCAGATATTTTTTACAGTGAGAACAATATACATACAGTCTAACAAGTTAATGTTTTTGTTAACATCTGTGAACTCTGTTTTACCATACATATTTTATTTTATTTATTTATTTATTTACTTTTTTTTCTTTCTCTCTCATCTTTTTACAGCTTACAAACTTATGACATCTATGTTTGAGGGTGAAGCTCCTCATACTATATTATATCATATAGTATTTGAATGGAGAACCATTTTGAAAATAGATATGTCAAATTTAATTGACTAATAATAATAACAATAATAATAATAATAATAATAATAACATGGTTTTTGTTTTTCGGGAAAACTGGGTACAATATGAAACTTGAGGGGCAAATGAACCTGAAGCCTTTTTTGTATTCGCCACTCTTCCTAGGGCACAAAAGTTGTTTGTTGATAATGTTAAATAAAATTGATTGCCACATGATTACTCTTATCAGGGGCTGACGTTGATAATTCGAGAAATTGTTTGCTGTGGCTTGTGCTAACACCCTGGACAACTGTTCCTCAAGGAAGAGAATAATTTTTAAGTGAAATGAAGGGTTCCCAAATAGTAGCATTTCGAAACACTTCAGCTGTGTCATTCCATTTGGACAAAGTGTTTGAATTTGAATTGGAAAATAGTAACATCACATAAACAAAACTTAAAGAAGTTGCTTGTATCATTTGTTTAAGAGCATATGAATACATATCATTTGATGGGTACAGAAATGTGTATACCGTTAGATGTGGCCTTAACAAATAGCAGGCAGGTGATATCAAACGATCATCAAAGGACATTATCGTTTAGTCAAAGCCCATAAAAAAGATTGTTAACAATTAAATACAACCCTAACAGAGCGGGCAATTGTTGAGGAATCGTTCCATCCAATGGCCATTCCAGATACATTAAAAGAAATAGAAAAGCTACATACCAATGGAATTTTTAAAATAGTCTGAAATCGTATAGAGATCTTCATTTCTATTATTCAAGGCAACGGTTATCAATGAACTATAACAAAACAAAGTTGTCACTCGATTGTTTAACAAGTCAATTAAACTACCATTTGTTATGTCTTCAAATACTACTATAGAATCGTGAATGTTTATCAAAACAAACTTAGAATGGATATTGTATCAACTTAATATCCATATTTTTGTTTCTATATAAAATAGAACTTGTCTTGCAATTCTGTTTATGTTGCCTTTCCTCAGGATATTCTATCCTCGACATTCCCATAATTTTAGAGAACTTCAAAATTACTCCTCCCTGTTGAAGTGTCAGAAACAAAGTCATCCATAATGATTATACAAAAGCATGCATGATTGTAAAAATTGTTAAAAAATGTTGACTGGAAAATAATCATGTTCATATAAACAAATTTCTTATGGTGTCCAGTTTGACCCATCGCTATTGTTGTTTTCTGTTTCATCTGACTCACTAAAGTAAGCTAGTTCCAGAGATTTCAGTTATGCTCCTTTCGCACTGTCGTTTGACTTTACTAGAGAAAATTTGAATAAACAATTTCTGTCTTAGTAGTTTTAATCAAAATTTGAATATTACCTTCGAACCACACAGGACAGAAGCTGTCATCTTTTGTTCCCCAACCTTAGTTTAGTACATTCAAATATTTCATAGTTGATGTATAGCTTTGCTGCCATATGTTTAATTGGTAGTTTGCTCGCAAGAAATGCTGCTTGAGCGACTGCAAATCTGCTGGTATGGAAAGAGAATTTTTGATTTTCATTCTTTTGTATAAGCTAACTCTTGTATCTACTAAACTTTCTGTTCATGTTCCAGAATATAAAACAGTCTGATAAAACTTGATTAAACTTGTAACTAGGTCCTGAGCTTCAAATGGCCTCCCAAAATGCTATGGTTAAGAAACCTTATCACAACGTGTTAAGCTATGTATAGTAAGCAAGTACATGCTTAATTGTTCTCCCAAATATAACACAATTTTTTAATGTGCACAAATTTTTCTCTCTAAAGTTTCATGTACCTTAAGGGGAGAAATCTTTGGAGATGAAATTTTTGCGGAACTCATTTTTGCGGATTTTATTTTGGCAAATTTACCTCTTCTTCAGGAAATTAAATTCGGTAAAATGTTTTTGCTATATGTGTCATTCTCCAAAATTAGTTCCACAAAATATTCCCAAAAAACAAAAACAAAATATGACTCACATTTTTTGTTAATAATTGATATGATCTATTACAATAGTATAATTGATCAGAATTGCTAAAAAAGGATTTTTAAAATTGTTTTGGCTTGTATTTAATTTCAGAAAAGCATGGCATTCTCTAAAATAAATTCCGCAAAATTTGCATTTTTTGGACTGTCAACTCGGGAAAATAAATTCCGCAAAAATTTCGTCTTGTGAAAATGTCTTCTCTTAAGTAAGCAATTATTCTCTTGCTTCTTTTTAACAAATATTGGTACAATCTAACACAAAACATAAGTGTCCTCAGGCACCACGACATCAGTGTGAATTTGTTCTTCTTTAATATATTTAACAATCAAATTTATTGCATCAGCTTTATTGGCAACATTATTAAAGAGCTGATTCCATTGATTCCTGTATACCATTTTTTGAGCAAGACTAGATACTGTTATCCGAGCCTATTTGCTTGAACAGCGTTTGATGCTAATATCAAATAATTTCTCAATTCTTTTGCAACATCCAATTGCTTATTCTTTTTTTTTATTTTTCAAACCATTGTTAATTATCAGTTTCTTCACGCGATGAAAAAATGATTTGGTGCCGGTAATCAAACATTTGTCTACAAATTTTTTAAACTCTTTATCTCCCACTTTATTTGCTATCATAGCATCAACTACAACATCGGAAATTTTTTTATTTGTTGATATTTCTTTGGCATTACCCTCAAATGGGTCTTGTCGATATTCGTTGAGCTTTTCATCTAGTAATTGAACGTGTTATCTATATATACTCTGTGATGATATTTTCCTTGTGGCAACTTGAAGTTTTCAGCTTCACTTTATTACTCATTATTTCATGAGACTTTCCATGGCCCATTGGTTTACTTTATTTATGTCGTTGCTAAAACCAAGACGATGGGGTCCTGCCTGTTTCTTTGTTTATCTGTTAAACACTTCGTAAATGAGATTGCTGTGTGTTGATGAAAAAAGTTAACCAGTCAGAGATCTGTCAATTCATTTTCCTAACATGTCATTTCTACTCGATTCATTACATGACACATATATGGCGTGAATTATATGATCAAACGCAAAACAAAGATTCAATATCTGATGCTCAGCATGGGTGTGCAAGTGAAACATGTTATTTCTGATTGCTCTTATACGTAAGAGCAAACATGAAACGTTTTTCAAAAAGCTGTAAATAATTAGGCTGGGTGTTTGCGTCATTTCTTTAAATATTGAACTAAATAGATCATTGAATTGCTGACATTCGAAAATATTTTTCACGTTGTCTAAAGTTTGGTCTCCTAAAAACTGCTGAAGTTTTCCTAATAGGATTTTTTCAAAGTTAAAAAATGTGCAAGTAATACTTTCTAGGCTATACCGGATGATTGCGTTGAAACACTATATTAATATTCACATGCTTCTATAATAATGGCGCCCTTCTAGCTCCATATCAGCAAAGCCAGCGGCAATAACTCCTGTATCTACAATCCATGCCTTGGTGCCAAGACAAGCGTAGTGCTTTATGGTCGCATATATAACATTATATAATTCAGGTAGGACATCGTTATCGACATCATTTTCTAATTTCTCAATGGATAATTGGTACTCATAATGTTTATTATTCCGTATTTTGTTTTGCGATTTAATAAGGTCTTGGTTGCAGCAAAATATTTACATGGGTTAACTTCAAACTTCACTTGAGCAAACAGTAACTTGCTTTCCACAAGGAAAAAAACAAATTTTATCGTTAAAATGTTCAACAATCTTTTGTTTTAATGATTTTTTGCAAGAAACAATCAGATCAAAGTCATAGTCATTTGAAATCATTCAAGGATTCTTAAACAAATCACTTGTAGAAATGCCGACTCTTTAAATATAACCTCTCTTTATTAACGTGCGAAAAATTCGCTGAATAAAGTGCCCATAATTTTTTGATTCTCCCCGTGTTCTAATATAGCCGGGCTGATGGTAGCAAATGTCTGTTGTGAAAACGTCATGGGATTCACATGATATCTTCTTGCATTGCCATGAAATCAATGAGTATTGTTTTCCAAATAACTTTTCATTCTCTCTCCAATTTTCTTTGTGGAAATAGCTTCGCAACATCACGTAATTCCACCCTTAGAATAAGGATAATCATCTGATATCCAGCTCTTACTGCAAATAAAACAAGCATTTGCTGCCGATTTTTAATCTGGGAATGCTGATCTGCGTGACATTAATGCATGTTCCTTGCTCTGGACAGTCGACTTAGTTTGTTCATGCTTAGGTTTTTCTCCAATTTTATCCAAAAATGCTTGATGTTGTGTTCGAAGGCTTGTATGGCATGATTGATGAAACTGTGGAAGGAATGATGTCTCCTCTAAAAGCTTATCATGAAGAAGGGTATATTTATATTTTTCCGTCATCTTCTGGCATATTTAATTTGCTCCATTTTGCCGCATTTTCCTTAAAAGATTGGTGTCCACTTTCGGTTAATCTGCCTTTCTTTCCATATCATAAAGGTTCATCACAAATTATGCATAATTTTGTATCTTCATTAACCTTGAGGAAACTTGGCGACAGCATCATACCGATTAACAGCCATTATAGAAAAACGTACCAGGAGACCTACAAAAACCTCATACTAAAAATAAAGAAAAATTTAATGAGCAAAAAGTAATTTCCTTTTTCAGAAACACTTTTGTTTGTACAGCATCTAGCAGTTCAATATAATATTCATGTAAAAAAACATGCTTGAGTGAAGATGTTTTTCAGTATATGTGAATTATATATATAAGAGCCCGAAGTTTCAATGCAGCACTTGCTGTTCAGTGTTATAAAATGATCAAAAAAATATTGAAGACTTTTTCTTAAAATAGTATTAAAGTATTGCAGAAAAAAGAATATAATACAGAACGATTTAGTTTACCAGAAGCGATGATGTCATCACTCAATATATAACGCCAGAGCTTTTAGATATGACTTTTTTCCAAATTTTTTTTTTAAGATTTTCTAACTGGAAGATGTGCTCTAATTGATCCACTCAACTGGGTATTTTTTGTGTTATCAAGTCTTAGTGGCTGTAGGATGATGACGTCATCAGACACCTCTGAAGCTATATTAAATAACCAACGCTTTTTTCTGTTAATTTTTAATATTAGAAGTGGGCTAAAACGCGCCAGCAGTAAAATTGCAGTAAAAGGGATTTTTTAATATAATGTATTATGATGTCATCAAGACTCTTTATGACGCTTCAACTTTTCTTCTATACATTTTTAGATACAAGTCTTTTGTCAAAATTTGTTCAGCTCAAAGAGATCTTTCGATTGATACCATGGATGATGCCTTTTAGAAAAACAAATGTTTGACTGACCAAAAATTTAAAAAGGAACTGGGTCCGAGAGTTTAGGCCCTCCCAAAAATGGCCTCAGGCAGTTTTTATAACTTGATCCATATGACTAACTCATATCCGCTAAAATATTTCCAGTTACCCCATTGCCAGTTTTTAATCGTAATATTCCTTTCTATCTGTTCTAGAAAAAACAAATACAACTACGTTTTTATAAAAGTTGTCCTACCTGGGAAATATATCTTTTTTGAGCTGCTCTAGCCCTGATAGCTGCGACTTCCAAAACACCTATGGTATTCAGCATTCTAACTGTTTTTAACGTCCCGACTTGGAAATTCTTACTACTCGCTTGTTGATTTGAAGAGAAAAAAAAAAAAAAAACAGAAGCCAATAAAAACATTCTATTTTATAAACAATTTTTTTTCGAACGTAGTATTTTCAGTTGAAACTGTTCTGAAAATAAATCATACTGGCAGCTAGAACTCAGAACAGGTACTTTAAAAGAGCTGTTCCAAAAAAATACTGTAGCGTCACATGAATTGCTAGATAAAGCTGACAGAACAGATCCTCAGTGTCTGAAAATCCAGTCATCTCTAAGCTTAGGCAGTCTTATCAAAAAAACATATCAGGAACTAAGATAAAACAGGTGTTCTCCAAGTCAGCTGTAAACTACTATATAGAAGAAATATACAGCTAACTGGCATCTTCTAGAACAACTGTTTTGCTAAAACGGCTTCACTTTTCACCCATTTGACCTAAAAACATTTCAACTATTTTTGTCCAAAGGTTTGAACACAGGTCAATAATTAATAATGTGCTCAATATCGTCTCTTATTTGAACCACAGTAGCTACAGGGTAACTTTTTTCAGTAGTTACAGTGCCTTTGGAATTAATTGAAGTAAAGAGTCTGTGTGAACAAGCCACAGACAAAAGAGGCTCCGAAGGCGAACATTAAAGAGAATTCTGTTGGATATGTGCGACTGCATCATTAGAAACTTCAACATTCGCATAGCCACTGTGATTCAGAGGAAAGGTGCATGGACTGGACATTACTATTAATAGGAACATGTAGTATCACTGCAAAAAACCGTATTGTATTTTTCTATATCGTGTATGACGTAAATGTTTAAACTGGGTTCGCCAATACTTTTAGTTAATTCTTTCTTGAATGTTAACTATTCTAGATTCTAGATTTGATACTACTCCATTCCCATCTTTAAAAAATAACAAGTACCACTTTCGGTTTTTCAAAGAAGTAAAATATGTTCCTTAGAGGCCTTTTTGTTCCTTAATAATTTTATCTTTACATACATAAAGATATGCGAATTGTGTTTGATAAAACCAATGATTTTTTATAATGATTAGAAAAAACATTAACCAAAATATACAACCGATATGACATCAAAAACCAAAAAAATTCACCATTGACATACATGTCACCGTAAAACAGCCGGTCAATTGGCAAAGCCATCAACATCAAATGCTATCTTATTCATGTAGCACAAACAGATGAACATAAAAGTCATGATTTTTACTATGACATACAAGTGCAAGTTACTATAAACTGGTCAGAATTATGACAAGCGACAAAAGCCCTACACCCAAAGACCTCATACCAAATGTCCAAATCGTACAAAATGAGAATATGAAAACTAGAAAAAGTTTTCGACAAAGGGGCAAATCTTCATTTTAAAAATATGAAGCGCTAAGTGAAGCAGATTTAGAAACATTTGTCAATTGAACCCATGAGTGCGGCACAAAACCAGCTATCATCACAATAATCTTACCAAAATACTGTAGTGAATATGCCCCCTAAAACTACTGTCTACTGAGAGATTTCCTAAAATGATCAACAAACTATATCATGACAAGCTGCAAAGTCTTAACTATCGAGATCTTATTGAAAAATGCTTTTCAATTTATATTCCTTTTATAACAAACTTGCAACAAGTAAATGTTGAGCTTGTAAAAAGGGTGCAATCGAAATTGGAAAAGTGGTTTAATATCCCTGCCAGCAGAATTACAGCCCCTGTTTTCCATCCCATTTATCATACCAAAGTTGAACAACACAGAAGCTACGGAATGGGGGACACAGAGTGAATCAGTGGCTTTGAAAAAGTATACCGAGTTGTTGAAAAGTACACACCAAAGTGCTAAGGTAGAATCGTGCAGGTTTTTCTCATTATTATCAAAACAGCTTCAACTTTTCATCTCCAAAAAAGTGGTTCGCGATTTTTTATTTGGAACCAATTGAATAGTCATTATAAGCAAATATTTTACAAGGAGTTGTTTGTGGAAATTGAATATCTAGAGGAGTTGTTACGTCGGCGCCAAAGCTTATAGCCACGGCTTGTTCTAATACTGAGTTGTTCAATTCTGATTTTACTGATGTTAACGGTACAAGTAAAGCTGACGCGTATTGCTATTGTTGAGACATGGAGTTTGGAATGATGATCACGTGCAATAAGGAGCCATGTGATAGTGAGTGGTTTCATTTTTATTGTCTAAATATGAAAGCAATTCTGAAAGGAAAGATGTTTTGTCCTGAATGTAGCAAGAATAAAAGCAAACAAATGAGGAAACACTAGTAATTTTATTTGAACTGGTTTTCTTTACACATTTTTTGTAAGAAACAAAGCATCAAACCTAGTCGCCAAAGTTTCTTAGCTTTTCTCTAAATTTTTTTCTAGATATTTCTTAGGATGTCTCTTAGGTTTTAATGAATCAAAAATTGTAAGTCCAAGGAAAAGTAAGTTGGTCATTTATTGCTTGTTTCAATTATAACAATTGTACGGTGTAGAATTATTACCATAGCATAAATTGCCGCCACAATAAATATCTGCAGAAAGGTTTCTCAATAAAATTTCGCATATTTTCTTTTTTACATGTGATTCCAAATTTTTGGCAAGACTAGGTCTGAGTTTTTTGTTTAAAGCAGTTTCTCATAAAAAACGTGTACTGCTCATAATATTTTCCGTAACTTTAGTACACAACTAATAGTAAAAACATTTAACAAATATTTTCTAGTAATGTAAAACTAAAAATACAGCTTTGAGTTTTCCATTCGTTTTTACAATAAACGGTATCGAAAATGCCTTACATACCTATTTACCATTTCTATTTGGGAAAAGGGGAATTTCTGGTACTTCACTTAAAAATGTATTTTTCAGGGTGGGAGAGGCTTTGGTGTAGCTGACAGGGCTGGAAATGTCATGTTCAGTGGTTTGAACAGCCTTAAAAATAAAAATTTCCTTTCTCACGGAAAGAAGGCTGACATCGAAAACATAAAAACTTAGGCTAGGTCGTAATAACAAAGGTTTGGCCTGGCCTACAGAGCAACCTCTTGTAAGAATGCCCTAGTCTAGGTAGACAGGACTAATTCACTTGAATAATGACATTAAGGGCTGGTAAATATCAGAAAACTGCGTGTCGAAAAGAAACCGAAATACTAAAAAAGTATCTAGTGTACCATCGAAACAAAAAACTGTGTAACATACACTATACACAGCTTATAATGCTATACTATATAAACAAAAGGAATGAAAAGGCTTTTGTGATAAGAGCATATGCTACAGACAACAAACGACTAAAGCTAGAAGAATGGCAGAGAATAAGACTAGATAGTAGATACATTGTATATATACTACTTAAAATGGGATGAACTAAAAAGAATGCCCATAAACCAAGCGCAAAGAGGAACAAAAGGAGAGTGGAACATTAAAAAGAACTCTGAGACAGTGAGAGAATTTATAAAATGAGCACATATCAAATAATATACAAGTTATATTTGATAGTAAATATCAATTTAACGTCTAAAAAGTTATTAGAAAACGCTCAGAATCATTTAGTGAGCTTTAGATATAGCCTCTAATTGAAAGAATAACTGGGTTTCTAATCTCTATCTAAACCTTATTGCTACTGGGCCTTTTAGTGGCTCTTTATTACTGTCAAACTGAAAATAGCATAACAATCGAACTAAAAGAGCTTTTCCAATAAGCTTTTCTGTATTTTTCTTTTGAAATAACGTGTTTTGTTGTCAATTGGGGTTACAAAAGAATTTGACCGAAATTTCGAATTTTTACCCAAATTGACCCCAAAAATTGTCTTCCGAGCCATCAAATGGGTGTTGCCATGGCGTCAATGGGTGGTATTCTCACCATAGATATAGTCTCGTTAGATGGAAATGCTCCCAGATGAATTTTGTTGAAAATCACAAAGTTTCATGGCAAAAGCATTTCTCCTTACTGAGTTAATGCAAATAAACTGATGGAGGAGACAGAACCCCCCAGTAGGAATAGGGGTAAAGGGATTCTGAGGTGAAAAAATAAGTTGGGTTCATACTAAAGAGGAGAAAAAACAGCAGCTTTTATTTCATCGGAATCCGAATTTTGGCTCTCGCGATACTTTAGTTTAAAGATTTTTCACATAAGGAAATTCTCAAAGTAGCTGAAAAATTTGTAATGCCATTTAGTGTATCGAAAATTGCCTAAATCTTGAATTTTGTGTATCTCAGATCGATTGAGAGTATCAATCTTCAAAAAGAAAATACGTCTCCACATATTCATAGTATGGTAGTAGAATATATAGAAGAACTCATAGTAGAACTATTTAATTTATTTAAATTGATCAAAAATTGACTGAGATGCAAGTGGGCCTTGGATTTTCCCCTTATTCTGCTGCTTTTTCATAATTTTGAAATACCCCCGTTTTAAGAGAAAGAAAATTTGGTGCAATGTCAATACAGCACACGACTGTACACTATAAATATTAGCATTTACAATGGTTTGGGAAATCTGGTTTGTGACTCTTTCTGGAAAATAGTTCCTGTTTACATGCCCGTTTTAATCTAATCCTATCTGGACCACGAGGTTGGGGTTGCGGCGGATTCTGCCTCCTGCTAATTTTTTGAAAACTGTCCTCTTCTATTATATTTGAAAGTGTAATTTTTGGTGACTTTAAATGAAAATTTCTTACGAACAACATTTTTATAAAAAGAAGCTGACAGGAGGCCGTTGCAACGAATTTTCGGAAGCTCGTTGGAAAATGTTTTTTTGACAAACTCCAAAAACCCAATTTTCAGCATGATTTATCCAAAAACCAAAAGCTTTATGAAACTACAACCATGTACAAAAATTATGAAACAATTTTAAGCTTTTTCAGTGAAAACTAATACCACAAGCCATAAGGAAACGGATAATGTTTTACCTTCATAGACAGCGATTTATCTACATGAGTTTTTGGCCTTGGACTCTTGGGTGAAGGGGTGAAAACCGCCAAACGCGCATGTTGGGTGTTTTTGAAGCCCTTCCAAGTGGCGTTACAGGGGAATTGCCAAAAATGCTATTTCCGAACTTCGTTGTTGAAAACTGACATGTTGAAATTGAAACTAAAGTCTGAAAACAAGCCAATTTCTCAGCTTGCCTCACATATTTTTGAACCTAATTGCAGATCAAAAATGTGGCATTTTGGTGAAAACCCCATGAAAAAAGCATTTTACCAATTATGATAACAATAGCGTCATCAAACCATTTTGGGCTCATTTTGTTTCTTATAAGTTGGACTTCAAATGTGCAAAAGATCTTTCAAAAATACATTTTAGAACCTGAGGTATGCAAGGGAGCGTAATCCCCCTCCCTTCTGAGAAGTCAAAAAAGCCCAGCATAGTTTTGAGGGCATGATGACCATTTTATAATAAAAGGTCATAGGATTGCACAAAACAATGTAAAAAAATGAATTGGAAGTGCATTTTAGATATTCAATTACCAAAAATGACCAATTTTTTAGCGGAAAATCTTAAAAAAACACTTTTTTCCATACCGCTTCAAGAAAACAGTGATAACGTTGTCACAAATTAATGACGTAATCCAATTGTTTTTGGTGCATTAGATCCATAATAGTTTGAAGTTTCTTCAGGCAAAATATCAAATCAAAAAAATAAGTAGATCTTGATTTGCATAGTCCTGGGAAGTCAAAAGAGCCTGGTCCCTGATACGGTTAAAGCGATAATTGGTATCCTAACAGAAAACTACCGAGGTGAGGTAAGAGGGAGGGTTACACAACATTGTTCTATGTGTTTAAGAATTCAGGAAAGTTGAAAACGCAAGCAAAAAAATCTGCTGCAGCTCTTAACATAATAGCATCCTCTCCTTTTCAAAAAAATGCCAGCAGTAGGTTTCTAAGTCATTGACAGTGAGGAATTTTTATTCGGCCCTCGTTAACAAGGGGATTTGAAAACACTCTTGCGAATACCAAACGATCAAATTAAAGACACTAAAGCTAAAGTCAACAGAATTTCCTAGAAACTACGATCCTACAAATTTCTTTGTCAAGTTGCTGTTTATTTAGACTTTTTCAGACTGGGGTTCTTTATGGTTATCATAATATAAAAATTGATCATTTTTGCGAGAACTCTGTGAATTTACATTCTATTTCGAGATTCCTTTAGAATAAACGACCGTCGATCAAAAAAAAGGTTTTTCAAGAATAATGCACGCTCAAAACAACAGTTAAATCATCATTTATTACATTTATTGAGATCTAGGAAAAAACGTTTTCAAATTTATAATGTTTATTGCTGAATCACTGTCTATCAAAAACTTTACAGGCACTCCCTCGACAATAACATATTTGGTAAAGTAATCATCAATAGTAAATGAAATGTCTATTGCAAATTTATGAACAAAATCATCTTCAGACTCAGAATCAGGCAAGGAGAAAGACGTGGTCATGTTATTAAACGGTTTCTCAAGGCCCTTGGAGCAGGGGCAGATTTAGGGTGATGCTACTGAAGCATTGGACTAGGTTGATTTTTTCAAGGAAAACATCACGCGGAAGAAATTTATATGAAAATAAATTAACTTGAAAGAAAATTGATTTGTAAGCAATTTCCATCAACTAATTTAAGATCGGTACAGTATTTTCCAGCTTGACAGCCCATGATCATTAGTGAACATTACTATATGTCTCAGCACGGCCCACCTTGTGGTCTAGATAAATGACATAAGCTATAAAAACTCCTAATTTCTGAGTTTAGTTTTCGATTGGTTTGACACATTTATGTAAACCCTTGTATAAAAATCTTGAGGTTTAATTGGCTTGCTTTAGAGAAAGGAGAACCCGTCTTTTTAACAAGACGTTTTATTTGGTTTGCTTCATTTGCATTTCATTTTGATTGGCTTGCTTCTTTTGAATCGAGTCGTTCATTAATGATGCCCTCTTTCTGATTGGTGTGCATCAGTTGACATCGGATCGTCTATTAACTTGATTGAAAGCAGAACAGCTTAAACCTTCGGTTAGGACTACTTTTAAAGAAATACCAAAGATAACCTCAGAATTTCCACCAAGTTCATCGCATATATTATAAAGCCACTATAATGCCTTGATGGCTGTGCATCATAAATCAGAAATTTTATTTCTTAAATTTCCAATGTTCCTATGCTTGTGTGGCTGAGTTGGTAAGCGTGCTTTCTCCGGAACAAATGGCCGAGGGTTCGAATCCTGCCACTAGCACTTACATATTAGGTTCTGTTTTTCCTTTTGTCAGTATGTAAGAAGCAAAAAGAACATGACACTTGATATTATCTCCATACATTTTTTACAAGACTAGGTTGTAACATAATTTTCAAAGAAAAAATTATTCCCAGAGAGGTCAAATTTGCTGTTTTAGAGGGTTCAGAGTACATAATTTTCTTCCTCATCCAACCATGGTGGGCGAAAATTTTTAGGCAGTACGAATTAAGAAAAGTTGGACAGGGTTATGAAAAATCCTGTATTCGCTCCTGCCTTGGAGTTTGATTGGCAACGTCATTCAAAATGGCCTTCTTTGTGGCAGTTATTGCATTTTTTCCCAATTGCTGGACAAGTTTGCGTATGAGGAAATACTCCCCCAAACCGAAAATATGTTTTTGTATTTTGTTAACGTAACTAGTTCTGTCTCCTTGCCTGGTATGATTCTTACCACCGGTAGCTGTGGACTCCCTCTTCACTACATGTTTCATCAAATTAACGTCTCCATGGCTTGACAAACATTTTTCTATGGCTTCTGCTTGGCTTTCACTATCTCCTTAACTCTTGCCATAGACCATCAAATCTTGTAACGATATATCCTGGTTTCAAAAGTAACATGGACGTAGTGTGTTATTGCTGGTAGCATAAATCAATTGCCGCATTTACTTGCTTGTTCTTTTACATGAATATAAAATTGTTGAATGTTTTCATTGGAATGATCTTGTTTGATGTTTCGAAAAAAATTACGTTAATAACTAACGTTTGTTTTTGGTTTAAAATAAGCATCAAATAACACTATCGTATCGTTTTAAGTCTCAGTCGCTGCATCAGTCGGCACATTTTTGTAGACAACATATGCCTCTTCTCCAAATAAAATAATTTAATAGAATGGCTTTCTTTTTTTCCTTACTCTCAACGTTCAAAGCAACAACTAAATTATTGAACCTCTTCTTGTATTTTTCCCAGCGAGTTGCAATGCTAGTGTATTCTTCTAACGAAAATGGAGGGAATGACAGTAACGTTAAATTTAAAATAGCCATAATAAACTCTTCAAACTAATATCTTGTACAACGTTGGGATGCAAAAAAAATTATTTGTATACTCTGGGTTCGAGTGTAATTCTTGATTCTGTCTCAAAAACCTAAATTTTTGTTACTTCCGTCGCTTTTTATCTCGTCGCCAATGTAATGAATGAAGAGACGTGTGTAATGAATTATGTCTATATTACAATTGACTCAAAAATGATTTACAAAAGTTGAGATCACGTAGTTGTTGACATCATCACATCTTTGATTTGCAAAAGGGAAAACAGGTAGTTATGTAAAATTCCCAACTCAAAATAAAATCATATACTACCATAAACAATAGATCTACTTAGTTGTTCTTATTATAAGATTTTCTAGAAGATTTATTCCACCCCCTCTACTATTCCAACGCCCATCTATGTATTAAAAACTGTAAGTTAGAAAAGTTAAAAAAAGGGATCTACAAGGAATTGTTTTCTGCAGAACAATCTCTTGAAAATAAAGAATTAGAGTTGAATACAAGAATAGGTATAATCGATAGAGATTACTTGATAAGTTTCAAAATACAGACATAAGCCAAAATATCTGTTAGGATTAAAAAGCTAGAAAAACTGTCAAAAGCATTTTTCAAAGAACGTGACAATTTTCGAGATGCTTGAAATCCTATAACATTCAAAACAAATATATATAAATATTAGCTATAGACTAACTAGCTATAGATTACAAACGTAATCCTTCATTTCAGTTAAGGCACAACCATTTTTTTTGGAAATACAATAGCACTTAGATTTGAAGCTTTATTTGTGTATCACTTAATTGCTATCAATTTGATTTAAAACCTTGATGAAGTATATGCGAACATTTGACGAGCGAGAAGAAACTTCAAAAAGTCATAGCTGGAACTGATCTTGTAAACATGACATTCAAATAATGCAATGGTCTTTGCTTTTTGTTGACATCTTTATATTCTGCTTATGTGGAAGAGCTTTGTTTTCAAAATGTTCTTGTTCTTTTATTCTCATAACTATTAGTAGTAGAGGACTATTTGAGTTTTTGATTATGTTTATAATTTCGTTTTTGATGTAGTTTTCAAATTTTAAAGCTGACTAATCATTTAGATTTAACTTGAAATTTTTAACTTCGTCTGGCAAATTGATCAAATTGTGAATAATGTAAGATTGGAACGTAGCACCATAAAAAATTTGAAATTAATAATTGGCATAACCAATAGTTTCACTGGATAAAGTATGTCCACTTAAGAGTGAAATTGCAACAAACAAAACAAAAAAGTGTTTGTAGAGACTATCATCAAGTATCCCTTTCAAAGCAACCGGACCAGTGTAGAGAAAACTGTCTAAACTCTGTTGCTATCCAGCGCTTATATAAACTAAGACTTCTAAGTTTCCTATTAAACTCTTTTGGTGTATCTGCTTTTATTATTTCTAATGTTTGAGAAATTTGATTTACATGTTGTTGGCTAGTTTTGGATAAATGAGGGCCCTCCAACCAGAAAGAAGTCATTCAACACACAGCAACAAGGTAAGCGAGATGCAAAGGATATAATACAAACATCTTAATACAATCAAGGCAATTAGTTGATAAAGCACTTTCACCAAGGTGACGATCCATGGATTGATAATTTGAAAATTCATTATCGCTTCTCTTTTGACAGTCTTTTTCATGGAAAACAACTCTTTCATGATACGAGGCATGAACTTGTCACCTTTTACGTTGTTTTCACATATTTCCAATAAGCTCTAGACGGAGCATTACAACTAAAACACCTGATTTTGACAGGAATTGTAATTGATCATCTACGAGAATACCTGAGTTTTCTCAGCAATTATATTCAAAAGGAAATTCTTTAACAAAATCATTGGCAGATTGTGGTTCCGTGCTTCCATAAAATAATGCCACAGCAAAAGGCTGTGTCCCAGCAAAGGACACAACCAAACCTGAGCATCAGAACTCTTAAAAATTGTTAATCTATCAATGTTAATAACTAATTCAATTACAGCATTCTAGCAACCGAAGGCAAATTATATAATCCATTTGAATTTAGTATTTTCAACAATTTAGTATTTTCAGTTTAAAAAATAAATTAACATCATTCTCATCTGAGGAAGAACCATCAAATCCATTATAAAACCAGGATTCTTTGTGAAATTAGCACTATGATTCTCGTGAAGTCTGCAGCTTTTATTGTCAACAAGTTTCTGTATAACTGTAGAAGGACTAAGATTAAAATCTTCATTGATTTGAGCAGCACAGCTTAATTCTTTTAGAACCAATCTATTAGATTCTCTCCATTTTGTTGAACGAGACACTATAATCTTCAACAATCCTATGTACATTAAACAAGAAAGAAGCTTGTGAATTTCATCTCAAATTAATGCAAATACAAAGATAATATGTTTCGGATCTCTCAGGACAAACTTCTTTTTCCAAGTAATTTTAGTGATTATATGCAGTTGAAATTGTCAATTTAACACTGATCACTGGCCAACCCATAAACAAGCGATAAAAACTATCCATCAAAGCTAAAACTAAAGTAATACATATATCTAAACGATGTTATCAACAATAGAATTCATAATGTTGAATTGCATTTTCAACACATAATTACTCTTAGTTACGAAAAGAGGTTTCTGGAGTGCAGGTACAAAAAATCGTGAATTCCTTAAAAGTCTGATCAACAGTAATTTCCTTTCCTCTCGCCCTGTTACTGAGCTTTATAAGGATGCTTCTGGTGATGGCTTTGGTGCAGTCTTTCTGTATGACTGGTTTTACTCTCACTTTCCCTGTGATCTCCCCATTGCCTCCAACCTCTACATTAACTATAAAGAAGCTCTGTGCATTATTTTTGCTGCTTTTTGATGGGCCTCTGTGTGGGCAAATCATCATGTTGTGATCTACTGTGACAACACCACTACTGATTCATTTCTTAACCGAGGTACCTCTCGCCACCCCCTTTTCATGACCTGCCTCCTCTTTTCTAACTTTCGACTGCATGTGGTCTATATCCCCAGCCGTCTCAATACTATTGCTGATAGTGTATCTCGACTTCACTCTCGCTCTTATTTTCTAGCCTTTCTCACTTGGCTTCATGGGGGTCTTTTAGTTGCCAACTCCCCCATTTGTGCTCTGTCCCATATGTCTTTCTAGTCATCTTGTTTTCTACTTGGATCATTTGACCTCTATGCTTGTTTTACCTTTAGGTGTTCCAACCCTGGTGGATCAACTGCTCACTGATGTTGTTACCTACCGTCGGTCTACATTTTTGCTCAATACTATTGCCAATACTATCAATATTTTCGCTTAATACTATATTCATCGCCGATCCCGGTAGTTCCG
This sequence comes from Cladonema radiatum, assembly GCA_025330745.1. Classification (NCBI taxonomy): domain Eukaryota; kingdom Metazoa; phylum Cnidaria; class Hydrozoa; order Anthoathecata; family Cladonematidae; genus Cladonema; species Cladonema radiatum. The sequence goes on along the minus strand of JANSTP010265370.1, from coordinate 3,855 downwards.
TTTCCTGATCGGACTCCCTAAGAGTTGTTGGTGCATGCACCCCTAGCTAGCTCCTCTTTTCGTTTTGGCGCTCGCTCCGCCATCCTCTCCACTGCTGTTGTCATACTTTTAGGAGCATATATACTCACATATATCTCATATTTTATCATGATTTTAAGTAAAAATTTAATGAAGTGGGTTCGTTGTAAACGTTTTTTTATTTCATTTTTTTCTCTCAAAACTATTTTTTTAGATCATCATTTTTAAATTTTTAAAAAATTATTGCCTTTCAAGAAAAAAACAAAAGAGTGAGTAAAAGTAAAAAATTTGCGACTTCTAACATTTGTGATGCTGCATGCAGAGAGAGACCAAAAAATATTAAAAATAGTCTATGACAGTGCCATTCATAGCTTTCCATGTCTTGATATGTTCCGCATCAAAACATTCAATTTACATAGAGATTTACCAGTTTTGTAGTAACGGATGTTGTGTGATCGCTTTTGCTTATTATTTGTACTATAACTGTAAATTCCTTGTTATGCATCATTATGCATTTGTTGCCAGTTTGGTAAAATAGTGCATTTCGGACACGATCTAGGGAGCGATAGCATGGAAAGTGGAAAAGGAACACAATCTAGTAAAATCATGAAAATTACGTGAAAAACCATATATGTTGGAAACACTGAAATATTTTCACGCTTAAGAGCTTTATTAGGAACATTTAGAGACTTCTCGACATACTTTTGAAACTGGATTTGTTGTTAAGTATCTCTGCTACTTGCCCCATTAATTATACTTGCCTGATTAATTATTCTCAGCTGACTGAGGCTAGTTTGTCAACCTGAGAAAACGTTAAAAAACAAAGGTTTTCATAAGAAAAGCCCTAATTGTATGTTCCATGGCCAAACAGTGCAATTGCTTTGCTTACAAAATTTAGGTGAACTAAATGAGCTGTGAGAAATGTAGCGTAGATAAAAATGTAAAGTCTATAATAAATAAAATTCTATCTGCTCATGGTATGTAGAAAAAGACCGTTAGTCTTTGTCTACTTCAACTACTGAAGAAAGAACAAGCAAGTATTTCTCTCTGACTTTAAACAAATCTAGCAGCCTGATCCAACTAGCTATACTAACTATTGGTTTAAAATACATTAATACAGAAATTCTTCAACAATTATGTAGAAAGTATCTTCAAAAGCTACATACCATGTTGCAACAAGTTTTAAAATTCCCAGAAACATCCTAATGAAGTGACCTAAGCACTCCATGCCTACCTTATTTAGTCTGGTAGTATTTCAATAAAAATAGGTTGAACCAAGAAAAAACTGTATCATTTAATATTTTGGTACTAGAAGAAGCTTAATATTAAGTAGAACAGTATGCTAAAAGCCACCAAAATTCGGCTTTGGGAAAAAAATTCACAGCTGATTTAGTGAAGCCTGTTATTTAGCATTTGTCTGAATCTTTTAAGCCTTATTGTATCTTTTCCTTTTTTTTACTTTGATTCTATGGGGTTAATAAAATCCCTAACACTTAATGAAATCGAATGAAACTTGATACGAAAGGAAATTAATTCAAAACGTAAATGACCCAATTGTTTACTAAAAGTTTTGAAATTCAAAATATACTTCAGCTTTTCTTGCAAAAAGCTTTCAAGTACTTTTATTGTAGAACCATTCCTAAATGGGTTATTTGCGTAATACAGAATCAGTTATCTTTACACACGACCTATGGTACCATTCAGAGCATTTATCGCATTTTGCCATATCCATTTTGTAATGACTAGTTTTTATCTATGGCATTCGACATGAGCAGTGCAATTTCAGGCTAACCACTTCCTACTAGTTCTTCAGACATTTTTTCGTTTTGATTATAGAAAATAATTCAATTTTTTCCGCAATCAATGCCTTATTTTCGAATACCTTAAGGAAAAACTGCAAAGGAAATTTTTTATTTTGAAATCATGGTGAAATCCATTTAGCTACAAATTATAAAGTAAAATACCTTATTGGTAGAAAAAAGTCGACAAAAAATGACTAACTTTTTGCAAAGTGACTAATCTTGGTAAATTTTTTATGCAAGTTTACCTGACCAATATTTTTTGCCGACTTTCATTTATCCAATTAACTCTTTTTACCAATTTGTTTTTTACGATCCGCCAACTTTCGGTAAACTTTTATGTCTGTTTTCCCTTATTTTTTTCCTGTTTGATCTTTAAGGTGCTTGCAAAGGGGGACCACGAAAATTGCTCTTTTGCAATGTCGTTACTCAAAAAATTGGATGAAAAATGGAAAGTCAAGATTTGGGAACTGCTCAACTTAACCCTCAATTCCAAATACTTTTGTCGACGATTGTACTCACTTTTTTATACTTAAGCAACACCTTGACCCTCAGATCTCTGAAGGAAGAAAGTTTGGAAGAGAAGTTAAGAACAAATTATTAAGAAAATTCGTAATGCCACCTTTTATAACTCTGTTGGTTACGTATCTAAATACCTTTTGAGTTTGTTTTTTGATAAGCAAAAACGCAGAATTTCAAGCAATATTGACACTCAAGTAGAAAAAAATTCAGAATAGAAGACTTGACATTGGCTGAAAAGTTCTACTGTATACGAAATTTAAAAATCGATTTAAAAAAAAAAAAAAAAAGCCAAGACCAGTACGACCTGAATTCACATAAGACATAGCTATTTGATTAAGGTGCTTCTAGGACAGGACATCTCGCTCATTTCAATTTTCAAGTACATGCAAACTTCTTTACATAGATATTAGCATCACCAGGGGATATCTCGTAGAATAATTTATCACTTACTGGCCCGGAAGATATGATATTAGGAGAAAACAGCTCATTTTGTATTACTAATTTTATTACATTGAGCCCAATGACTGTCTGTTAAAAAATTGATGATCATTTTATCAATCCAAGTCATCTGTTTTGCAACGGCAAGGGACAGAGGTGTAAAAAAGGGCCTACTATCAGGATACTATCATCAAACACCAGTAGGTGGTCTAGTATTTTATTCTTGGTAAAAATGAGATTAGAGAAGTGCACAATTTTATTTTGACAAGTGGTAAAAGTGATAAGCCCACGATCGTCCAGAAGTGTTTTGAGGTGCAAATCAATATATGGGACTGGATGCGCTTCATTGAATAAAGGTGAATAGAAATACAAAACATGATAGGCAAGTATAGCAATTCAACATTCTTTTTACTTTCAGATTATAAACTGTTCGCTTAAAAAACTTGTGGATCAATTCCAAACTTTCTGTCACAAGGGCATAGAATTAGGGGAGGGCGGTCTTGGGGGCTTCAGCCCCCCCAAAAAACATTTTTTTCAACTATAAGAATTTTTTTTGATCTTTAATGAAAACTTCTTATCTGTCTACTATTTTCAGCACAATGTCCAATATGCCTGGAAAAGATGCTATTGATGGGTTTTGACACTAGTATTTGGCTCTAATATATAAGATTTTATATGAAAATTAAAGGTAAATGACAGATTTTGAGTGCTTTTATAGGCAATCTACAGGTGATATTTTTTCAAAAAATTTCACCGCACGGCAGATAAAGGCGCCAGATCTTTATAGAGCCTCCCAAATGCAAAATGTCCTATTACGCCCATGCCATCAGCAACATTAATGTTCTATGCTAAACCGAAGAAACTGTTCATGAACGCGTAGTCGTATAGACTGAATAGTGCCTCTTCCGAGGGGAGCTTATGTAATCATAAACTAACGAGATTCCATAGACTGGAAACGCTGCCCACGTGACCCGTTATGTTATTGTTCAACTTTTCACTCATTCCCAGTCTACCTGAAGGATGATAAAATTCAAACTTGTGGTACTCTCGCAGTGGCAGATGCAGTAAAATTGGTGCT
>JANSTP010265359.1:0-10889 GCA_025330745.1 Cladonema radiatum | reverse complement strand
CGTCCACACCTGCTCAAAACACGTTTAAAGCCGTTTTATTGAGTTTAACAGCGTGACAAAGCGTTTTAAAGCTGTTTATCGCTTTTAAACTGGCTTCACATATGTTAGAAGCTGTTTAAGCAGTTCTACACTGTCTCTAACATTGTTTATAGTCTTTAGAAAACGTCTAAACCTGCTAAAATCACGTTTAAAGCTGTTTTATTGAGTTTAACAACGTCGCGAAGCGTTTTAAAGTTGTTTTACTGCTTTTAAACTGGCTTATAGGCTGAGTAGGCTGAGTAGGCTCAAAAATATAGATTACGTCATAGTAGGCTGGGTAGGCTGAGTAGGCTCAAAAATATAGATTACGTCATAGTAGGCTGAGTAGGCTCTATTTTCTAAAATCAATTTTGGGTGGGTGGAGTTCTATAGTTGCTCGACGTTATCTATATTTTTGAGCCTACTCAGCCTACCCAGCCTACTATGACGTAATCTATATTTATGAGCCTACTCGGCCTACTCAGGCAACTATTTTAAAGATTATGCAGAACATTAGGTTGTGACTTTTGTTGCCCTCTTTGATGTTGTACATACTTCTGATATAAACGGGGAAAAAGTGAAGAAAATTTTTTTTTTTTTTCAACATTAATTTATTATTATTATTATTATTATTATTCTTATTATTATTATTATTACTTTATTTTGATTCGGTTACAAATATACATAAAAGTAAAAAGGCACAGCATAGAGCTGGCCTATCTAAACCGAATATAAAATAAATAAAAACTATTCAAATCTAAAAACATCATAAAAGCGTTTGATAACTAACAAAAGAATAACTTAAAAGCCACAGATTTAAACGGGATATAAAGAAGCGATATCATCTATTATCTGCAAAAACATGTCATCGTCTTTATGCGCGTAGCGCCACATAAACTCACCCAAGTACGAAGTAAAAAACTGTTTTCTCGCTCCAAAAGTTGGAAAATGGCTTTTTGCTTGGCGCCAGTGCCCTTCTATTTTGTTGGTGTGGTCACCGTCAGGGTTTTTAAATTCGATGGAATGATTAACTTTTAGATGCTCGAAATCCAGTTCTGACAGGATTTCGTACGGCTTCCAGCAGTCACTTATAATGGTTGTACCAGAAAGAATGTATTTTAAAATAATGGGTATGAGGGTATCACGATCCCTCTTGTCAACAGCGACCAAGAAATTCTTTCTTGAGTTTTCCTCGATACCCCCAAACACCCATTGACCCTCCACGTAATACCCACGGTGGTACTTACGTTTTCCAAATTTACTTTGATCAATTTGGACTCTCGCTCCAACGCCACCTATCGGAGATGACCTATGGGAGAACAGAAAGTCTTTCTAATGACTTGGTATTTCTATGCAAGTATGTCAATATTTATAATTACTATAACAACGTTTTACAGAAAGAAATTAGCAAAACAGAATTAAGTTGAAACTTTGCAGATTATATCAAATAAGCTGGTATTTTATTATTTTTTTCTCTAAACGTTGATCATTCGATAGAAATGCATACCGTAATGCTTCAAATAGACACCCAGGGCGTTTATTATTATTATTATTATTATTATTTTTTGAGAGGGCGTTAATTCGACGAGGCCAGTTATTGAATATTTTTTTAATTTGACATTGTATCTAATTGTTAACAACGTAATACCCAAGCAAAAATGGACAAAAATAAACACCCCTCTTGGTAATTACTTTTTGAATAAACGCCCCTTTTAGGGTACCGACTGTTCGAGGGAGCGTTTGTTGCAAAAATATTCTTTTATAGGGGGTGTTTAATAGAAGGGGGGCTTTTATTCGAAGTATTACGATACCCTGAAAACAGGAAAAGACGAAACATTTCAGAAAATTCACTCATTTACAAGTCAGACGAAGACCATAACGACCATAATGCCACTTTTTACTGATATCGAGAGTCCATAATCATACAAAGATTGTGTGATTATAGGAAATCTTAAAGGATCAAGATCAAGAATAGATGTTAATTTTGATTAGATTTTAAAATTATGACGGGAAAGATCCTCTTATCTTGGGTAATGAATTAAGGAGATAAAGCGAACCTTTTCATCATAATATCATCGCATACTTCACGGTAAAAGTGGTACCAATCCACGGAGGTATTAGAAGATAAATTCATCTCACGGTGGATTTGTTGCTGAGAGACACCTATAATTGGTTCATCACAATAATTTTATGCCGTGCCATAGACAAATTTTCGTTGGAAGATTTATATGTATTTTAAGATAAGTAATATTACCTGCACTCCACCAGTAGGTGATTTCTACTACTTCTTCCAAAGTTAAATTGCTATTTTCGAACCATGTAGATTTTCGTATGGACCTGTCATGTGTTTGTTTTGCCTTTCGACACCTCCATTTCAAGCTGTCAGAAGAATAGTCTGAAAAAGTTATTTTGAAAATATAGTATTGAAATTCAGTAGCTATACACTAGGGTTTAAGCATTCTCATAGAAAATACTTAAGTCAAAATTATTCTTTAGTTTCTGTTTGCTTATTTAGATATGGGTTTAATGTTACAATTTGTGCTGCAGCATTGTAGTTATTTGTTAGTTCTCAAAAATCTCAGGTTTGCGTTTCAGAGTTACTTTATTATTTGTTATCAAATCAATCTTTATTTTTATTTGCCTCAATTTATTAGCATTTCATAATTTTGTTTTTTATTGTAATTGTTTCCCATTGTTTCCCAATCTGTTTTCTAAAGATAATACTGCAGATTATTTTTTACACTATTACATTGCTGTATTGCCTATTAATATTATTTCTATTATTACATACTTGGCGATTTTTTCAAGGACATCAGTGAACCGCAAACCGGACACTCCACATTTTTAGCTAATAGCTTTTTTTCGGTGCACCATTCAACTACCGTGTCTTTGTTGACCAGCACATCATTAATCAAGCACCTGTAATTCATTTTGTTCCCTGTAACGATAAGAATATCATAAATCTTAAAATATGCCGTTCCGCCATGGCAAGATAGTTATAAATTGTTTGGAATTAGACGGAGGGTCCGGTTGAAATTGACAGTTTATTAACTCTCTGTTTTAAAGGTTCTAAACGAATAGCTCCAAATAAAATATAGATAATATAAATTGATACTTGTGATAATACCTTCATATCTATTGTAACTGTTCCTAGAACCTTCCACCTGGGTTTCTTTGTCTGCAGTTTTGGTAGTATAACCAACTTGGATACTTTTTTCTCTGCTTCTCTTTATATTGTTAATTTATTTATTATTTGCACTAAAATAAATGTACAAGAATTTTCATTAAAGTCCTTAGTTCTCACCGTATAAATAAATACAGTTGATTTCAAGTTATTTGAGCGCAAATGATTCGAAAAACCGTGTAAATCGAACAAGGTTTCTAAACAGATTTTTCTTCACATTCGAATAATTTGAATTAGAACTTGATTCGAATACAGATCGCTCAAATAACTCATTCGTATTTGAGTCATTCGAATAGCTGGAGATTCGAACTACTTTATTCAACAGTATCACTCAGAGAAATTTCCTTCATAATATGCCTCTATATCAAAATTATTTCAAATAAACTTCACAAAAGAAATCTCAGAGAGACCAAAGATGATTCCACATATTTTGCTGTTATATTTCAATCACAATTAAACTTCCTTGATGCAACTTATTAGCAAAAGTGAACAAATGAACTCATAAATGTAACGGTATGTTAAATTATCATTTTCTTAAAGGGTTCATGTTTCTAAAAATAGTACAAAGTTTAAAACGCCTTCAAAAACTCATTATTTTTGGAAAATAACATGGAAGGGGTACATTTCATGAATATAGGCGAAAAGTTGAAAAAAATATATTTTTTTTTTACATATTTTGGCATACCTGGTAATAACATGAAACTTCTCACTGTCATACATATTTTGTCAACATATTTAAGATAACATATAATTGTAAAACTTTAAACTGTAAAATTGCTGTCTAGTACCCTACAACCAACCAATACTGTTTTAAAAAACGTAAATATAAGACATGTAATTACAAAGTAACATGATTGCTAACATCTCATCAATATTAAAAAGTTTATGTTTACATGTCTTTTAGTTTAACATATATACAATACTATCTCAAAACCTCTATCACATTTATCTACAGTGGTTAATAACCTTAAAAGGCACAAGCAAATTCGAAAAGTTGACAATAGTCAACTTAACAATAGTCACTAAACTATCTTAACAAAAGTAAAAGTTAACAATAGTCAAATTTCGAAAAGTTGAAAGTCGTATGATGAACGGGAAGAACCTGAGAATAAAACCTGTAAAATAGGTAAAATTACTAATCTAGAAAAGACTAATCTTGAATACGCCTATAAGTAAAACACAATGGATAAATTGCAACTACATTCCCATGTAATCTGTCAATTGAATTGGTGCCCTTATCTAGGAGCAGTTTAACAAATATATCTTTGTTTTTTAAATAAAATCGCTGCATAAAGAAACATCTGTTAAAAAAAATTTCCACAGAACAAGGTATATATCGTTTGATATCGTGTATAATTTTGAAAGTCAAGGTTACCGTAAGTAAATTTTATGAAATAGTCAAACATGCTGAATATAGCATGAACACAAAAAATATCTTTCCCTGTCGCGTAAAGCCCTTGAGCACTGATGGCTCTTTTTAGGGGGGCCATGGATTCGATGGGTCGCCAAGAGGTATGGGTCAAGGACCCTTAGGAGCTCGGAAGAGCAAAAACGAAAATTACGTCGAACGAAGTGCTAAAGGCACTGTTTACTTCTCGGAAAAATCCGATCACTGCAGATATTGAAAGAAGGAGTAACGATTAGAAAATGAGGAGGGTGGAAAGTATAAATCTCAGGTGTAACGCAACATTTTCCCGTGGATACATTGACAATTTTATTATAAATTTCCTCTTATAAATTGTAAAATATTCTCCGTTATTGACTTGTGGTTTGGCAGAGACGATTTACTTTCGAAATCGCCTCTGGAACACAAGTCAAAATTAGTTATCTGATCGGAGTTTTTTTTACGAAAATCTTTACGCTTTTTCCTGTTTGTTCACAAACGAACATCTCTCCCCAGCCACCTAAATCAAATAAATAATTTATTATTTTATGTTTCTATACTTTTTAAAAAGAACCAGAAGCTGCTATGCAGACGAAATCTCACGAAAAGGTTCAGACAAAAAAGAAATAGAATCAAAGTATATAGAAAAAAGTTAGTGGGGAAAACCTTCATTACGTATTAATATAAATAGTCTACTCGATTTAGCAAGCAAATATCACGCTTTCTCTTGCTTTATTAGAAGAAACACTTTGCCTTAGCAAATTTTGTGTTTCCATTAGTTTAACAAGTTTGATTTACCTTGGTGTGACAACACCAACCATCAGAACTGCTGGAATTGTTTTTTCTAACGAGATTGTTTATAACGCAAAAACAATAAAAAGTAAATGAATAAGAAAATGAATAAATAAAATAAATAAATAAATAAAGATTAGCGGCTAAAAAAAGTTTTTACGTTCTTGAGAGAAAAAAACAAGTTGCTTCACCTTCTGTTAAATCTATCAAATATCTCTCAAATTCAAGCGCAGTCACTGTCCTGTACCGTCGAGAGGTGCTTTGTTTATATGACCTGAGTGTTATTATTTTCCCAGGAGACAACAGTATTGACTTCAGGTACTCGCTCTTCGTTAACTGCACTTGCGTTTGAGCCTTTGTTTGTTCGGATAACTGAGATACAAACTGAAACAAAGCATTTTTTATTAGAAATGAAGTCATTAATTAATTAATTAATGCGTAAAAGATAAGCCTATATGCCCCCTCGTACGGAAATCCTCGAAAAACTACTTTCTTATGATAAATTCTTTTTATATTTTTATAAGTAATATTACTCCAAATAATTTTCGTTGACATGACGTCTGGGGAGCTTAGAAACTGTTGTAACAGTAAAATTGATTTTTCATGTTTTTTTTAGATCAATCTACATTTGTAATTAAAACTTTATATTAAGTTTTCGAAACACTTTGACCACAACGAGTTATTTTCTGGAGAATTTGTAAAACCATACTACTTGTTACCAAAAACTCACGACCGAAATAGTTTCAGAAGTTTATTTATGGTATGGTAAAATGTACCCTGAGAAAATGAGACAATTTCCAGTATTCTTTATGACGTCATCATATGATCAATCATTGTTAGAAGTTGTGGGAGTGTGGGATTTGTTTAATAGTTTTAATGAATATAGCATACATTAAAAATTTCACGAATAGTTGAGTTACGTAGCTATAATAAACATCTTCTTTACTTACAGATCTGAACAAACATTTTTGCTCTTCCAGGTGCTCCACTAGTTTCAAGGCTCTTTGTAACGTTTCTAGCTCAATACATTCGGTGATGGTAAATTTCGCGCCGACAAAAATATCGTAGGTCTCTGCTAGGACGTGAAGTGCTACGGCAATTTTAGGTAGCATTTCGAGTTTTTTTGAAGAACTTGTGGGTTTGCCCATGCGAATATTCTCATTAAGTTCTGATATTGTTTCATTTTCGATTTTATTGTAAAACCTATGAAGATAGAAAGTATCAACTAAACCAAAAAACTAATTTACCACAGATGCAACAGACCAAAATATATGATATGCCAGAAAAAATCGAAGGTGTAGGTTGTAAAAAAAAATTTCCAATTTAAAAAACAATTTAAATTCGAAGAAAAGTCAAAACGTTTAATGGGGTTGCGATCTTAAGTGTGAGGGTTTTAACAAAATTCATTTCAATAGAATCTCTGAAACGTGGGATTTATTTTGCTTACCTTAGAGCATTCTCGGCAAAATAGAAGCACTTTTCATTATCTATGTCTATGTTTTCTATTAGAGTGTTGTATATGTCTTTGATAGATGAAATTTGCGACTGCGAGAGTGCTAGCGTTGCTCAAACGGCATTGGACGAAACGGTTTAGGCACGGAAATAATAAATCTGTCAAGGAATCCATTCTCTTCGGTTAATTTAGCAAAAAGAAATGCCATTGGTTTGACTAGTGTTGCACCTAAAAGGTCGTTATTTATATAAATTGTTACTTTGTATAATCTTTTTTTCATTACTAAATTAGTTTCCCGATAGAAAACATGAATGAATGAAATCTGAGGTATGAAATCAGAAATAATGATTGCTGTTTACCTTACACACAGAAAGCGAGGTTACTTCCTAAAACACGTTGATTTTCCGTACCATATGTTAGAGTGATCTCCTCGCCAGAATACAATTTACATATGTTTTCAAATTCACCTAAAATGTGGTAAAGAGTTTTGAGTAGTTCATCAATTCAAGTCAAGGACAGGCTTTTTTGCTTGATTTTTACTTGATCACTTTTAAATCCATATATACCAATCGGGAGGTCCGCAGAAGTCCGACACTTCATTACAGTTCATAGAAAGTTCATTATAAAACAAAAGAAAATGACGTAATTTTTCTTCATGAGATGTATGGCTTTTTTCAAACTGATTATGGCGTTTTGTGCTGTTAAATATTTTCGAAATTCCAATATTAAAGATTTTCTGAGTATTGGTCCTGAAGACATTGAGGACATTTGTCCAGTCACTCACTTTGTGTTCTCTTAGATCCGTCGTTCCGATATAAATTAAAGTTAAAGAATTAAAATTGGGAAATACATGGGTAATTGTTTACTAAACATACCACTATAATTCTCGTCTTGTTTGAACATTTTCAACAGGTATTCCTTGATTTCTGGGTTGACAATATAAATGCCTTCATTTTGAGAAAGAAATTTGGTCAATTCACTGGCCGTTGCAATTGATGTTATTAAACCTTTCATACCTTCGCATTCGATAGCTTCACTAATCGACGTCTTAATAGCTGGCGATTTACCTAACAAACATTGATAAAAATATTCAGGAATACGTAAAATTGTATACAGATACTAAAATTTTCAATTTTTCAAAACAATTTGGACCTTTCCCCCGTCCCTCTAAATTTCCGAAATAGAAAGCACATATGACTATTGAACGATACCAAGTTATAGAACAACTCTTTGGAACATAGTTTATGCAAAACAAGACAAATGAAGGACGTCAATGATAGGCGCTATCTTGGTATAATAGATATGAGACATATTTAGGGTACAAACTCATGCCGAAAACAATACCTTAAGACTTTATTGGGAGAAATTTATATTAAAAATAAGCGAAATTGTTTGAATTAGAAAAATTGGAAATCGGAATTTTTTGGTTAGAATCGGTTAATCACCTTAGCATTGATGTAGAAGCTGATAATTCAAACAAAAATAACAAATTTAATTGGTATTTAATTAGTATCCCGTTTTAAGTCTCGATTTTTGCCACAAAATCAATACCTTGGTCAAACGATGACGTCATCACTAGATTTTGGGGCAGGGTACTTACAATTTTTTTTCGCCATCGTGCTCCTAATAAAAAGTTGGGAAAGTACTGAAAATTTCAGCACAATACTTACCGTAATGCCTCGATTAAGCGCCGTGGCGCTTATAAAACTTTTGAGGTTTTTGGGTGGGCGCTTATATGAGGGGGTGCTTAAACGAGGAGGGCGCTTATTTTAAAAATTAGATGTGAGAGAAATTCAAAAAGATCGAAATTAATGAAAATCTTTTTCATTGATACACTTCTTTTCTTATTCTTTGACAAATAAAACAGATAATATTGAAACCAAAAATGAAACAGTGCCGCCAATTCAATAATTGTCACCAATTTTCCTTGACTCTCATTAATATTTTCCTCCTAAATTCCAATAAGCGCCCGTTTCTAAAGCTTAAATAGTGGGCTCTTATTCGAAAGGTTGGGCGCTTATTCGAGGGGGCGCTTATACGAGGGGGCGCTTAATCAAGGCAATACGGTATTATGGTTCTTGAGATATTACGGAAAGTTTGAGCCCGTGAGCCAAAAAGGCCCCCGACCCCGCCTGTGATAGGGTTAACTATTAGCCTTCTCCATTCATATAAAAACAATAAAAAATTATGCCCAATTCCATTTTTTGGGTTACCCGGCTCCAAAAACCGGCTGCTGTGAGTTTCAAAGGTGGAGTAGGAATCTAAAAAAGTTTTTACCACAATCTTCAGTATAAAATTTCATTCAAAGCCACAAAATTCAGGTGAGTTGTATGTGTAGTTTTTTCACAGTAAAAAAAGCCCCCCCCCATCATAAAATATAGTCTTAAAAAGATCAAAATTGTCGCAAAACGTTTTAACTGAAACATTTACTTACATTCTACTTCCTTAAAAAACAAATTATATTTAAGATAATAATGAAACTGTGCTACCGAACCCAGTTGCCATTTTCCTTTAATTTCATTGAAATTTTTATCTAAAACTAAAAAAAGCGCCCGTATATACAATTTGAAAGGTGGGCGCTTATTTGAGGGGTGGGCGCTTATTCGAGGGGGAGCTTGTTCAGTACTGTCAACTGTAGCGTGGGTGGTTGTTTGAGAGGGGCGCTTAAATGAGGGTGCGCTTAATAGAAGGATTAAGGTAACTGGATTTACTGTGTGTAAAACACAAGGAGGTGGGGCGATATAACCCCCACTTTTTACCCCCGCTGTTTGAGTAGTAGGGTTAAGATTTTAGGCACATTTCTATATTGGTCATATTTTATCTGAAAATTATTGGGAAGAGGTGACCAAAGATAGTTTAGTCAGTACAAAGTGACCAATTTTTGTCAAACTGTCTGAAAACCCACTTTTAGCAACATAAATAATTGGAGACTTGTTTTGTGGAGTTCTTTGATCGAAAGGTAAGGAGCCTGGGCATTAACTATGTAGTTTCGAAATCGTCTATACTTGAGCAAGTTAAGGACGTCATTTTATAGCTTTAAATAAATGGCAGTGTGTTCCTACTACAGTGTTTTTTTTATTATAATCAATTAAATAAATGTTTCTTTATTTCAAATTTATAACATTGTGATAAATTAAATTTTCAACTGCTGAGCTCAGTGATTTTTGACATTATAAATTTTTAAAAAGATTAAGGTACCCCCGTCAGTATTGTTGCTTAGGAAGCTCGAGAAATCGAATCCAAACAAAACAAAGCAAAACGTTGGAACTGCTGCATACAATGAAGGATTTTTTTGGATGGTGTGTGAAGGGATTGAATGAAAAGGGATTGAATAAAAGGTTAGAAAATATATTATTGAGGGTTGCGTAGACTACTTAACGTATATATCTTAAAGTTTTTTAGTACTGTTTTCTCCTTTGTTTACAGTTAAAGTTTGATTCCATTTAAGGTTGGCTGAAAAATGTGCTGTTAACCAAATTTTTCAAATGTTTCGCTGAAGTGAAAACACTGCGGACGGAAGGTTCGTTTTTTATATCATCAGATTATGGCATGGTGGTGGTGGCGAACACAGAGGACCTTTTATGGAAATTGTATATCGATATTGTACATCATTTTAATTAATGCAGTTAAGGTTGGCTGCTAACGTATCTTTATTTTGAGTTGGAGTGGAGAGGAAATTAAGTGTAAAAGTGATTTTAAATGTATCAAGCGACGATGTAATCGTTATAATCATTGGAGACGAAAATTTTAATTTAAATTATGTATGTACAGTACCTATGGTATTAAATATGTGGCAGATATTTTATATACATAATGAAGCACCCAAACCCATAGCAAAGTAATGGCTCTCTAGCAGGCTTCCTTGAGTATGAGCACATACTGGTGCTATTCCAGAGAAAGTAATTATGATAGACAGGAAAATTTATAACAAAATCTGAATAGACAGCCAAGTCTCAGTTTTTTCATTGTTATTCAACTTGGTAAGGAGCAACTATAGAATTCCACCCACCCAAAATTGATTTTAGAAAATAGAGCCTACTCAGCCTACTATCTAAAAT
>JANSTP010265337.1:0-10891 GCA_025330745.1 Cladonema radiatum | reverse complement strand
ATAAATATTTTATAAATATGTTTTGCAAGTATTGTAAATATTTTTGTTAATATGCTTGACAAATTTTTTGTAACTTCATTTCGGAAATATTATTGCAAGTATGGTTGCATGAATTGTTTCTAAATATGTTTTTTAAATGTATTAATATTTTTGTGTACTTAAATTCTTTAATAAATATGTTTTCTAATTTTCAGTTGTTATAAATTGTTTTTTGTACTATTGTTTTTGACTATGTTTGGTAAATTGCGTTGGTGTAAACATGTTTCAAAATTTTCTTTGGACTATATTTTTTACAAAGCCCTTGACTTCAGCGCAGGAAGCGGAAATTTTGCTGCGCTGTGTGCGCTTTTTTTATCTTATTATATTTCTTTCATGTTCCATTATCCCCGTAATAGATAATCAAACTCGATACTTGAAATAGCGATGTAAGCGAAAATCGAATTAACAAAATGGCGGCCATGTTAGTTCATAGGAGTGTTGTTTGTTAAACATATTATTGTATTTAGCAAATTGCAAGGCTTATTGTGCTAGTTTTTGACACGAAGGCAGCATTTTACGTGTCTGTACGATGTAATTGAAGTACAATTAAAGTTTTCTTTGTTGAAAAAAGAACTTTTACAGAGTTTTTGTTTCAACTGAAGTGCATTTTTTCCTTGTGAAAGGAGAAAACATTGGAACTAATCATGGCAACATGTTAAATTAGCTAGTAGTCCAACGTTTTGTTAATATCTTGTTAAATGCTTAAGTGGTAGGTATGGCTAGTCTTCATTAATGTATTTAAAAATGAAAGTGGAAACACCTTTTATGCCAGGAGAGGTAAAATCTTTGAAAACTGAAGAACAGTTTTATAGTTAGCGTCCAGTAGACAAGGTATTGAATTGTAATGAATTCTTAACATGTCTTTTTCTTTTTATTAATGATGAGGAACAAATCGAACAAGCAAATCAATCAGAAGTGAGAAGTTTTCATATTTCTAGCACTTATCTCTTATATATGTTTAGTAGGATTAGTGATATTGTTGAGCTGTTTTACAAATATATGTTTCGTAAATTTTTTTTGAAAATGTGTTCAACAATTTTTTTATGTTTCATTATGTTTTGTAAATATGTTTTGTATATAAATAATTTTTGTTACTTCATAAATTTTTCTAAATAAGTACTGCACAAATGTTTTTCATTAGTACGTGTAACTGTAAATATGTTTCATAAGAATTTTTTGTTCTGCCCTTCAAAAATTTTTGTTAAAGACGTTTCGCACAAATATTTTTGATACATACGTTTTGACTGTAAATATGTTTCGTAAATATTTTTTGTTAAAACGCTTTACAAATTTTTTCTAAATGAGTTTCGCACAAATACTTTTCATAAATAAGTTTGACTGTAAATATGTTTCATAAATATTTTTTGTTAGTACGTTTTACAAATTTTTTGTAAATAAGTTTCCCACAAATATTTTTCATAAATACGTTTGACTGTAAATATGTTTCATAAATATTTTTTGTTAATACACTTCATAAATTTTTGTTAAAGACGCTTCACACATATTTTTCATAATTACGTTTGTTAAATATGCTCCGTACAAATATTTTTTTATAAATTAGTTCGACTGTAAATATGTTCCGTAAATATTTTTTGTTAATACGCTTCATAACATTTTGTTAAAGACGTTTCACACAAATATTTTTCATAAATACGTTCGACTGTAAATATGTTTCGTAATATTCTTTGTTAATGCGCTTCACAATTTTTTTGTAAATAAGTTTTGCACAAATGTATTTCATTAATACGTCTGACTATAAATATGTTTCTTAAATATTTTTTGTTAATACGCTTCATAAATTTTTGTTAAATACGCCCTGTACAAATTTCTAAATGCGTTCCAATGTAAATATGGTCCGTAAATATTTTTTGTTAATGCGCTTCATAAATTTTTGTTAAAGACGTTAAAGACGTTCCTTTCTATATATGAATACTTGCTCATTTATTTAGGTGGAGATGTTAAGATCATAATCAAATTGACTTCAATTTTCAAAAATTCTTGGTTTGATTTGCTTTACTTTCAAAAAGCACAGCTTAACATCACAACTTGGGTTTTCAGAATACTTCTCAGAGCCTTAACAGAACCGGTGCCTGTACCAAATGCCTGTTCCTTAACATTCCCTGGTTCTTACAACCGTTCCTTAATAGTTTTTGGTCGTTCCTGGTCGTTCCATCTGTTCCCAGGTTTAGGGCCGGGAGACAAAAAGTTGTAACCAAAACTTTTCATGGTACAGTTGCCTTTTCATAGCTAAAAGAAAAATTTTTGTAAAAACAAGTACTGCAAAATGTTTTACGTCCGATGAAATTTTGATGAGATGACTACCACGTTTAAGAAAAATGTTGTTGATAGAATGGCTACAGCAGTGTCCCAAAAATGGAAGAAAAGTAGAAGGAGGAGAAAAGGTAAAGGTCTAAGTAGACAAAAATTTGAAGTATCTGATTTTTTATTTATATACTAGAGAGACAAAAATTTCTAGAAATAAGTCAATACTCCTCCATCCCGCCTACCTCATCCCCAATCAGAAAAAAGGCGATTGATGGCCTGTACAGTCTTATTGTTCATACTGTTTTGTAAGCTTTTTGTTTATGTTATTTATTCATATTTTTTTATTTCTTTCTATAGACAACAATAGCAGAAGCAGAACCTTCAAGTACCACAACGTCAATTCCCAACCTCACAACCAGGTCAAACCCAACAAATCTGTGCATTGTGATTTTTTCCACTAATATAGGACACGCCACATGAACAATTGCCTTTTTATATAGAATATGAGACATAATTTGTGTCATCCTTTTTAGTAGAGGCAAAATCCTGAGTTCCGCGACCATTTTGAGCGGAGCTTATTTTGACTTTGGAATTATCCTCATCAAATAAATGCCAATCAGATGTGGCCATGCCAACCTGCTGGAAAAGTCAGGGTCACCTGGATTTTGGGAAAAATGACCCTTTGGGCCCAGCTACGGTCAGGAAAAAATTGACCGTTTCGAAAATGCTAAAACTTAATATATTTTGAAAGAGCACTAAAAAACAATTCAAAATGATATAAGAACCATGTATTGAAAATGCTTACTTCAGCAGTTACGAGAGATTTTAAATATTTAAACCCAGGGGGTAATTAAATCCAATGTTCTTCGAAATATTCCCTCTTCTTTGTTTTATTGACTTATTCCTACAGTAGCTAAGAAAAGCTTTTTTTCTCACCATAATTCAAATGAAATCATCAAGTAATGGATATGATTTTATGGTAAGAGAGACTGAATATATTTATCAAAAAAGCACTAAGAACGACTTTCAATTGAATTGCAATTAAGCCAATCTTTTTATTTAATTTCTGAACTTGGATTTTGGCAACATTGCTGTTAAATTTATCATGTCATTACTTTTCAAATGCCGTCCTTATTGTGAAAACTACACTAAGAATGTGCAGAAAGAGTTGCCGTGGTATAGTGTTCCACGTTTTGCTGTCTGTCACTGATGTTTTGTAGGGATGTTTTGTTGATGAATCTTAACATTCATTACAAACCTGGAAGAAACAATACCAATGCAAATGCGTCGAGTCTGAATCAAAAGGCTAACGATGAAGCGTGGATATGCGCATTAAACTCTACAGGTACGCTCGAAAAGTTAAATTAGTTACTAAAATCAATTACTTTATTGGCAAATGTCGACATTTTCAGATACTGTTAACCAGCTCCAAGATGAGGATTCCATAATAAGGCGGGTAAAAGAACTGCTAAAAAGAAATAAAACCCTCGACATAAAAAAAAGATCTGGAGAAATCCCAGGTGTGGTGCGGTGAGGGAGAGATAGAGGTTGAAAATAAAACAGTAATGATATACTTACATTAGAAATATCCAATGGCTAGTATAACAAGAATTTCATGAAAGAGTGGCTCATCTAAGACCGGAAAGAACATACCATGTCGCCAAAGAGAGGTTTTATAGGCCAAATAAGGAAAAGGATAACAAAGTTTTCATATGGAATAGATGTAGTTGAGTAATCAACCGGACACCAAACATTCCCTATGCACTATTGGGAGGGTTACCCACATTATCACCGATGGAAATAGTATCACTAGATTTTCTGAAAGTTGATGAAGCAGCCGGAAGATACGAATACATACTTGTGAAAGTGGACCAATTTACCGGTTACGCTCAAGCATATGCAACTAGGAACAAGTTAGCACGTACAGCAGCGAATAATTGTTCAAGGATTTTATATTACGGTTCGGACCCCCTCGCCAGACGTCACATGACCACAAAAGAGAATTCAATAATTAACAATTCAAAGAACTTGACAAATGTTATGGTATCAAAAGAAAAACAACAACTCATTACCATCAAATATGTAAGGGTGTGGTCGAAAGATTAAACTCAAAACTTTGTCAAATTTCATTCTCACTCCCAGACGAAATGATAGGAAGTCGGAAAGATTTGCTGAGTCAGCTATTATTCACGTATAATTTCACAAAACATTCTGTTACAAGCTATATTCCATTCTTTCTCATTTTCGGTAGAAATGCACGTCTACCAATGGATATACCAGGCATTAGGTTGAGTTAACATGAAAGGTCTGGTGTGAATTGTTTAGTGAGTTATATTCTTACTGAACCCTTTACTTTTGACGTACGTTAGATTAGTTGAACTAAAAATCAGTATCAAAGTTTTTTCTATTTCATCTTAGTTTTCCTGTAATCCGTCCGCCATTTTTAGGTACTTCTCTCTATACAAAACTCTGCAGATCCCACCATCTAAAACTTTGTTAGACAAACTGTATTTCCATTTTGTAGGGGAAAGATTGGTATACAAGAAAATCTTTATTGGAGACCTGCACGACAAGAACTGCTTGAGGTTTGGCAATAGATAAATATTTTTAGTAAAAAAAATATTTCGCTGAAAATGAAGTTAAATAGTTTTTCTTGAAGAAAAAGTACTCCCCCTAATTCTATTCAGACGTAATTCAAAACGTCAATGAGATTATACTTAAGTGGTGCACAGCGTCTTGTGGCCAGTGTTTCAAAAAACCAGGTGCGCACTTTATTTCTAAGAAAGGAGCCAATGGAAACCGTATTGAAACATAGGAATGAACATTTTTTGAATTGTCAGTTAAGAGATTTCGCTATGATTCTTTTCAATTAATAATTACTTAACTAATTTGGAAATTTAATAGAAAAAATTTATACAAAAAATAGCATTTTTTTTATTACGTCTGTTCTCTTGCTTTGTTGAGGTCTTCTCCCTTTGAATATGGTTAATTCCCAGTGGGTTTTTGATTTATTATCTTCTTAAAATGCTAAATCCTTTAACGTTTTCAATAATTCTTTCGGTTTAGCAATATTAGCAACTTTCTCTCGAAGTAAAAACGTTTTTCTTTTTCTAATCAAATTTTTAGTCGCGTATTTCGATTCTTTAAAAAGATATTAATTTATTTTAGTGTTATTTTTTCAGATCGTCATAAAGCTTATCCTTTTTTTATGAATTTGTCTGAAAATTCTTTCTTGTGGTCAACTTGGGGAAACATCTAAAACATTCTTGAAACAAAATGATCTAAGAACCATGTATTGAAAATGCTTACTTCAGCAGTTACGAGAGTTTTTAAATATTTAAATCCAGGGGGTCAGTTTGATGAGCGAGTTTAATGTTAAGCGATGCGAGAGAGAAAATCGTAAGTATTTATATATTCTTATCTTGTATTATATTTGATCCAGGGTCCAGTTAGAAGTCAAACCCCACTATAGTCTCACCTTGAACTTCAGACGAAACTACTTGAATGTTTTTAAAATGCAAGACAAAAAAAATTGAGTTGCCATTTTAATGACGTCATCATTCCGATGACTTACCAGAATAAGCACTCCAATAAGTTATTTTTAATCGTTGTTATTGTGAAGATCTTTCGGAGTCACTCCAATGAGAGTGGTTCGAGTCGAGTAAGATGGAGAATGTATCGAAGACTGTATATGTTTCTGCATGTATCGAAGTAAAAGAAAGCTATGCGGTACAAGTGGAAACGCACCATTAGGAAATCAAACGCGTAAACACATTAAACCTATGGAACTTGCTATGGCATAATTTTACAGAAAAGGATTAGGAAACTCATAAGAGAGCCATAAGGAAGAAAGAAAAGATAAAGACTCATGTTAAAAATGCCATGAGTGAAGGATAAAGATAGATCCCACTGTGTTTCTAGCATGAAACTTCGAGTTTGTAGCCGCCGTCAAATTTTTGTGCCGATCCTAAAGTTTGGAACCTAAAAAATTATTCAACGCCGCTTCTCAAAATTTGAATTTCAGACCTTGAATCTCCCCTCGTGGAAGAGTGGATAAGTTGACCTTTAATTTTCCTCACACCTTCAGGACACTTTTTAGAGCTTCAGAGCTAGTCTAATAACTATTTAACAACTGAAAATTCTATAATATCAAAAATATCTGTTTATTCGCTGGAATTTAAATATCAAAAAGTGCACACAGTTTTAATTCCTCGATTACGTCACAATTGTTTTTAAAATATTTATAAAAAATATTTAAAAAAAGAGTTTACGTTTATGTGCATAAACTTATGGCCTATGAACAAAACTGTTCAAAGCAAAGGCGAACATACAAGTCATACTGTAAAATACCTTTGCATGCAAGATCATAATGACCCCAGAAAATGACGTAAGAAGCCCCCCCCCCCCATTTTAGCTTATGATAACAAAAAAGGGCCAAATCAACTAATTTAGACATAATTTAGATACACTAATTTTGGCAGGTTTTAATTCATCAGGATATCAGGATCACTGTGGCTGCATAAAATATTTACTGATCTTAGCAGGTGATCAGTTTTGTTGAAAAGGTATAGATATTTTTTTTGAGGGACTAAGAGATGAAAAAATAGACATTGGGCCACTTTTTGGGAGTAGTAACGATACAGATTAATTTTAGCCATTTAAAAACATTTGTTACAGAGAGTTTAAAGCTATATGCAAACAAAAAAATAATGATAAAAGTTCATAAGTATCTAAACTGATAATATCTCATCATACTGTACTATTGTGAAATCTTTGTAGATGAAGAGTATGAAGATGTTTGCCTTTCTCAAATTGGTTTGAAGGGTACTTGTATGAAGATTATTTTTATATTTAGGTTAATTTCTTTTTAGCCAGTAAGAAGTAATGAAAAACGTTAAGTCTATTGCTTCGAAAGTCTCAATCATTATCCTTTTTTAATAAAACATTTTCAACGTACACATTTTTGGAATTTCAAATTAAGCAATTTTTGACAACCAATCAAAAAGTCCAGTATAGACAAATCAAAAAAGTGTCAAATATTTTCGTTGCTTTTACGCCGATTAATAAATTCTTTGAGCCTTATGGTGTTGTATCCAATGAAGAACAAAAACGATATTGGAATGTGAAAAAATGAAGAGGTGTCTCTCGCCTTTCATAAAAAATTTTAAATAGCGATGCACAAGTGTCAAGAAATATCAAATGCTGCCTAAGATTCATCTAAATAAATGACTTCCTGACCACAATGGCCAAAATCAAACATCTATTATCTCAGAAAAAATTAATGAAATTTTAAAAAAAACGTCCCAAGGCGAAAGGACAAAGTTCGGGTAGCCATACCCGACACCTGTTCTAATACATATCCTGATTCTAGCACCAGCATATGAGAGTTTAGTCTCAATTAGCCTTGAAATGTACATAAGAATGCATAATTAGTCTAAATTAACCTAGCCTATTACCAGATTAACAGAAATTAGCCAAGAAATAAACAGCTTAACACCACAGGCTCAAATGGCGAAAGTACCATTAGAGTTCTGAAACAAATTGAGTGGCTTGTTGCATCAAACACGGCTTAAAGGGAATTCCAAATGATAAGAATTTTAGTGTGCAAAAACAAATAAAGGTAAGGATAGGCAAACGTCCACGGACTTCGCTATTATTTATAAAGCATGTATAAGAATCGCCAGATATTATTAGTTTTTTGAATGACTGATGGCCCGAACCAGATATAAAGTAAAAGCTGGTCAGTCACTAATCCGAAAGTAGGACATATGTAGTGGGGTCTCCTGTAAAATTAATTGTCAAAAATAATGGCAAAAACAGAAAACCTAATGTGAAAAATGTGGATAAGAACTATTTTTAAATATAAAATTATTTTGAAAGTCTAGTCTTCAAGTTATATAGTTCCGATTTTTCCGGAGTCTCCTTGTAAGGGTCCAATTTTTAACAGGGTCCCAGTCTGTCTCCCCAGTATTTTTCTCAACTCGATAATACTAGAGACTTTCAGGTATTGAAAAATATATCGTGGATCTTGTTTTGGATAAGTTCAAAATGTTTCATTACATTAGATCTACCTATTGAAAGTATTAGCACAAAACTAACAAACGTACCAATTTTCAAAGCTGCTACACCTGCTCCCCTCTAACTTTGTTCAAAAATTAGTCCGACAGAATAAATTTGGATTAATTATTACCCCTTTAATTTTTCATGTCGTCATCATGATCATCTAATAAATAACCAATTTGAAATGAGATTAAGATTTGCCGTTTTTTATATTTTTTGGGGAAAATTATCATATTGCTAAGGTAGCTAGCTGCCTGGCCTTTTCCACTTCAGAACTCTATACATATGAACTTGAAGACTTTATATCTCGCAATTTAAAATACCAAAACAATCTAAAGAAAGCATATCAATCCAACCATTAATCTTTACCCGGTCAAAAAACGGCTGAATTCTTTCAACATTCTAAACTTGCTTTTTACATTTTTGGGAAATCTCTGCTGCACAACCTATCAGAGAAAGTTTTTCAAGGTTCCAAACTTTAAGTCTTGCATAATGAAGAAAAAAAGAAAAAGAAAAGATGATAATTTCGCTAACAGCGGCTGCAAAGTCTCGCTTTTTGCTACATAATTAAAAAACCTGTGTTCGACATACTACCCTTGCCAATGAGGCTGATAGACCATTTAGACAACAGACAATCTACTATACAACTTGTTAAAGACGATATTGTTAACTTCGAAAACCGGTACACACGGTACCCTTCCTTACAAACAATGATGTAACTGCATCACTACACGTGACAAGAAAAGAATAAAAGGTAGGAGCTTCTTAATTCATCTATTTTAGATTTAAGTAAAAGTCACATCAAAAGTAATCATAGGAGCTTGAGTAATTTCAAGATTGCCAAGACCCAAATCCTGACCCATGGCGTTCTTTCAACTCAAAAGAATCATGGAAAGAAATTAATTACAAGCCTCATAGTCTGAATTTTGCTTTTTTGATGTTCTTTGTCACGAATCTATTTAACCCTATTCAGACGGGAGTATAAAAAAGGGGGCTCACAGAGATCAGGACCAGGCTGAATCAACCTCTCCTCCGTTAATCCTGAAAAACTTAAAATTTTCCAATGAAACTTTATACAGCATATTACTCATCATTTCTAAGTGATGACGGCGTCAATTCATTTTAGTCGGCGTGCCTAAACTGGGCAAAAACCTGAATATCTTAAAATGCAGATAAGTTTTGAACGAAAATAGCTCTTTTCATGCGCCTTTAACCAAATTGCTACATTTCCGATCTCGTTTTACATATGTTACAGGCTTTTGGAAACTCATACTCAAATTGAGTCTTCCATATTTTTAACGGAATCTCAGAGTGCAAAAAAATCATTTAGAGCTTCTAATTTGGTTTTCGAAATTCAAATCTCTGTTACAATATTAAAATCCCCTTTTTATATGAAGTTTGATGAATTGCAACTTATTTCTTGTTCAAAATGCCTAAATGACGCCATGTCAATCAAAAGTCATAACGCCATGACGCCATACAAAGCTTTTTGGAGTTAAAAAAAAGGAAAGTCTGATTTTTCAAACTTTCACCCTTCATATCTAAGAATTCAATTATAAGAGACTTTCCACTATTCCATTCTCTCCATAATTCGAACAAAAGTCTTACTCCCTTGAGATTCGAATGAGAGAGAGTCAACTGTAAATCGTTCAACCTTTCTATCCGAGCGAAATGCGAGAGAGAAATGAGCGGAATTTTGACGTTACTAGTAGGACCTGACAGCAAAATCAAAATACAGTAATCTCTCTAATTAGCGGACACCATTGGTGCAAAATACTCTGCCCGTTATGTTAACTGTTTTTGGGCTAATTCTCGTTGTTAGGCCAAAAACTTCATGTATTTTGAGGTTTTTGGAGAATATTGGATTACTGCAGAGTTAGAAGAACAGACCAATTAGGTCATTTTAAGGTAAACAAGCCTTTTTATGACGACAAAAGAAAAATATTTAAAAACCTAGAAAAATATAAAAGTTCTTGGCTGCTGAAAAAAAGAAGGAAAACCGAGAAAAAACTGGAAGATTGAATGAACAAATGTTTAAAGTAATAAAATAAAGAAAAAAGGTTCATAAAGGAGAATTCTTTACTATTATCAATGAAAATCGTAAAAATATTTCTCGTGGTGTGTGTGTCCACCACAGAGATATAATAATATGGAGTGCCGGTGGTCAGTAAAATGTGAAGCATCTTTTTAGCCTCCGTCACATCCGGACTGAGGACCGTTTTTCGATAAAGTCAGCACCCTGCGAAAATAGACCAGACAGCAGACCACTGGTCCTTAGAATGTATGTATTTCAGAAATATTTTTATTATCAACTACTTCTCGATAAACTCCCTTGAGAAACTTGACAGTGAGTTTTTTTTCGTAAGAAAAGATTTTTTGTTTTTATGGAAGTTCTTCGTTTTCGAAATTTTTGTTTAAAAGAAATTTGAACGTCTGTTGTCATGAATCTCGAATGGCTTCATTTTGTTGACGTATTTAGTGAACGTAGTTGATGGGTGCTAGTAATCGAGATTTATTAATCGAGTCA